>DWNE01000738.1:0-25992 GCA_018249875.1 Cecropterus toxeus | reverse complement strand
CCATGGGCGGCAGTAACCACTTACCATCAGGTGGGCTGCTTGCTCGTTTGCTATTTCATATTTATAAAAAAAAATAAGAAATGGCGCCTTAACAGGTAAAAGGGGAGAAAGGACGTAAAGTAAACCTATCTAGCAAATAGACCATTTTACATCATATTTATTTATACCGTTTACATAATTAATTTCTTGTTTAAAAAGGGTTTTTACTTTATGTGTCCATATTCCATAATCTTTGGGAATAATGGGACTGGAAAATCCATAAGTCATGAAACTTATTTAAAGAATTTAGGTATGTGGGAAATATTCCCCATGTGTCATACACATGAATGACACATAAATTATACCTATCTCTTATCAGCAGGAAATTTGGCCATTTTAAATTCATAGAACTAATTGCATCTATTTGAAACAATTCGTTTTCATTCGCAATCTTTTATTTAGGTACCTTTAGTATTTTTCAGTGACATTTTAAGCAAAAGAACATGCAGCCAGCCAATCACACATGTAATTAACCCCTAAGATTAGAGTCCCACAAATGCGTTGATACTTTAGGATGAAGTTGAAATATCGGATAATGTATGTCTCCCTTACCACACCTTTATTTGAGTAGAGTAGAGTGTATCCCATCGTTGGGCCAAGTTCTCTTTTTTTAAACACAGTAAATTTGTAAGTGTAAGTTTCTTTTTTTTTCACACTACTTATTCGGACTTATTTTCCAATAAGATTGAATGACTAGTACCAATTAGGCTGGAAAGTCAGACAAGATAACTCAGATTTTTCTTAAGAAACCACGAAAGTTAGGATCAATTTTTTAGGACACGTTTATATATAAACACATTTTATATAAATTACACGTATCTGTATGGGATTAATGCAATAGATAATTTTGGTTCTAAACGAATATACAGACAGACACACTAGTGACCTAATAAGAAATAAGTTTTTTTCTCTCTTTTTATTTGGAACCTTATATATTATATTTGTACCTCATCCAATAAAATTTCTTTACGTCGCAAGCCAAATGTTATTGAATTTGACAATTAACCATGTGTACTCATTTGAGAATTAATATGAAGGCAGGCCAATAGATTATTTATACTACTACACTACGATATTTCCTTAATACTGCATTATTTAGATGAACGAATGATAATGGAGACAATAAACATGACGCACAGATAACAAATACATACATAGACAAAACCCACACATATAAATCCGCTCTATAAAACAAACCTTTCGGAATCCTTTACAGGAAAAATATCACAAAATAACACTTTTCTACACATAGAGTTTATTAACATACTTTCTAAAAACTTCATCGCAAAAATATAAAAAGTTAAAACTTTTTTTTACTATTCTACCTGCTTTAATTACCTTTATACACTGAAGCACCACTTATTCTAAAAATGAATAACTAACAATCCACAGACAATTAAGTTTTCAAAGCCAATTAATGCTAACAATAACAACTGTCACTGGCTGAACAATTTAAAAAAGGAGCGATCACTGAAAACCCGAATACCGATTAAAAAAGAAAACAAAATCACTGACAACAATTCGAAAACCGAACGCTAGGGGCGTTGCGTGTTTTTAAATTCCGTAGCTCGACGCGACGGCACGTTCGGCCTGACAGGTATTTCAATTGTCACTGACTAATTGTTTCACCACAGATAACAAGCTGATAAACGCACGTAGGTACTGAACACAGGCATAACATCAAATAGAAATGGCAATAATGTGCAAAATAATTAATATTTTAAAACGTACAAAGATGTTAAAACATTACTTTAATGACAAAATGTCTTCGAGTCGTAAAACTATTACACTAAAATTGTATGTTTATAGGTTTGATAACATTATTGCTAGTTTGATGTAAAAAAAAATGTGTATTTACAACAGCTTTTTGTTTCCAAATATAGCGGCGATGCATATAAAGTTACATACAAAAATATACCTATTACTACTACTATATGTATTTTAATCTTAATTTGTAACTAACTTCAAAATGCCTATTTATTAATGAGATTATACTATAGAGTCCCAACCAACAAGATTGACAATCAATTTAGGATTTATTACCGATATTCATGAGTAGCAATCTCCACTTACTCTCAACTTCAACCTATTTATGCATATAATATTTATATTTTGTAATTATTTACGAATATACAACTGGTACATTATACCTAATAATATATAGGAAACAATGTGATAATAACATAACAGAAAACAGAAACATTGTTAAAAATACACAAAACCGAATGCTTAAATACGATTAATTTCGTTCAGTTTCTGTTCATCGTTTTAAGTAGTTAGTTTCTTATATAATTTTATCTATTCTTTTTAATCATAATATTCCAATGATGTGTCATATATCACACCCTGTATATATTGGTCTGTAAGGTGTGCCAAATAAATTGACACAAACACATATGTTAAAAAAAATCATCAAGTTCCTCCTAGCGCAGTCGGGTAAAAATAAAGTTGCAGCATTTCTATAAGATCATTCGTCTATGGCACCAATTGCGACTGTGACGTAGTACCGTAACGAGATTTACTGGGATTTGTATTGTAGGACACACGTACTATCGACTATAGGTTTTCCATATAGAGACTAGACGTGCAGTGCATTAAATGCCAAGAAAGAGAAAATGGCTTGCGTATGCATTTGGAAATCTTTCAAGGAATTTTCCATACCATTATAATAATGTAGTTTTCCATGCCACGTATTGAATGATTAAGATTCGATAGTTTTGTTATGATTATCGATGTCGTGAAATCGACGTTTGTCAATCGAACATCATGAATGTAATGAAATGCCTTTTTGTATAGGCCTATTAGGGCACTTACAAATTGTCAAAATATTTTTCTTACACTACCAGCGGATCGTCTATTGATCTCAAATGTGAAAATTAGCCAAGAAACTCAGGGGGTTTGCCTTTTTTCTTCTAATAATGTATTTCTTTTTTTAATGTATTTGTATAATTTACGATCGAAACCTCTAAAATCCACAGTTGAATCCTGTTTCTATCCCATAGTGATAATGATAATTTGTAAGTGACTCCGTAGGTCGTACCTTACTTCTTTCTTACTAATAATATAAAGGTGATAGTTTGTGGGGATGTTTGTACGTTTGTTTGTTAGACACACAAAAACTACTCATTAAATTTGGATATAATTTGGCACACTGACAGTTTATGACCTGGATTAACATATATACTATTTACCGCGGAAACATGACCGAAGCGAAGCCGCGGGACAAACCTAGTGCAAAATAAAGACATTACATTTCAAACTAAACAGATAAAACTAATGCAGTAATTTGTTTCATCAGGATAACGCAAAACCTGGCCATTGTTATTACAGTTAATATCTCGTCCAAACTCCCATTAAGATAGGGATCTATAACCACCATTACAAAGAGAATTCCTTTAGAAGTTCCAAGTGGCCTGAATACTTGGAACTTTATCCTCTGCGACGGCGAAGTAGTATAAGTTTCGATCCTAGTAGCTAGGCTAAGAGGCTTAGAGATGCTAAGAAAATATTTGCTGTTCCGTGTGTAGTTTATTATATTTTATATACTGACATAGTTGCTCTGCTTTTCAGAGAAAACGACGAACTTGATTTCTTAATTTAATTAAATAAATCTCTCTAGGAAGTAGTTTACCGGCACATATATTGCTAGCGTGAAGCAGTTCTTGCGTTTCGGTGGAAGGGTTTGGTTGCCGGCTCACTTGTATATAAGACGATGATGTTTATGTAAATAATATTTGTAAACAGACCGCCCGTTAGCTGTCATCGCATGAGAAATACGTGGATTTATAGATGAAATAGTGATTCATGCGGCTGAGGTAGCACCAGAAGAAACCTCACAAAACAAAGTAAAAAACGGTGTCTACACCCAAAGCCTTTAAATTTAATAGGATTTTCTCTTGTATCGTGGTTGCCATGGACACACACAAAGACGAAAACACACACACCCAGACCCAGAACGGACATCTAAATTCATCATTTAGATGTTTGTCTGGCCGGGGACCGAACCCACTGCGCGTCAGACCGCTTCGACACGCGGGTCGTCAAAGTCTACATTTCTTTCAATAAACAATGACCTGTTTGACCTCAATGTTTCGACAACATGCCCTAAGGATAAGACGATAGACACTTTATCACACGAGTCATTTAATTCCCGTCCCTTATCCCGCCAGCCATCAACATCAGGATAAACAGAGCAGCTCACTCGAATCTGACCTAATTTTTATCCGACTTCTAAAAAACAATTTTCCTTTTTTATGTATTTCACCATTTACTGAGAGATGCCGTTATTAAATCTTGTAAGAAGCCAAAGAGGAATAGAAAAATTTGACATGAAACATGTGAAATCTTGATGGCTAATATCCGCATCAGAAATATTTAATGGAATATGCTTATTACGGATGAGTTGCAACTGGTACGGGCTGAAATGGTCACATTGAATTTAAGTCATCCGACACAAACTTCCAACGAAATGTATTAACTCCTACATATCAGTAATAGTGCCCTTTTTAATCAAACTGAAGTAGCAACGAGCATGCAGTCCACCTGATTAGTGACTGCTGCCTATGTGTAAGCAACTTCATATAAAACAGGGGTTCTATCTGAAATCGATTACAGATGCATTGCCACTCTCGAGGACTACGATGGTCGCCTCATAAATAAGCGAGCCGGCAACCACACCTTTCTATCGAAACGCAAGAAACTCTCCGATCTAACTACATTGGTTCTATCAAAACTTCTAACTAGTCCAAACCATATTGGTTCTACCACCTAGCAAATCTGTTTGCACATTAGCAGATTATTTATCTACTCTCATTAAGTTATAGCCCATGAAAAATGTTAAAGATTTTACCAATATGCGTGCAAAATTGAACCCGCTAATATCAGCTGTCATAACATAATCCATTACACCGTTCGATGTTAAAAAGCAATCTAGCGAGATTGCCGATGAATAATGCACGTGTGAACGTTTTTTATGCGGTTCCGTTGCGTTTCCGTGCCGTCTCGCTGTCTATTCAACCGCGACTCAGACGACTCTACCGTTTGTCATTTTCTGAATTATGAATATGTATCAAATTTTGTGCCTGTATCTTTTTAGAGTATTTACTTAATCGATTTTCTCCCCTGAGCCTCGTTAGTTTAGGGGTAAAAAAATTTATCGTTATAAAGTCGAGTTTTTTTATGGTAACTCACCGTCGTCTATGGACGTTTGCAGCACCAAGGGTCGACAAAGGCTTTGGAGGAAAGCTCGTAATAAATAAATCTTGTTATTACGATTACGGTTTTTGGATTACTTTTAAAATTTAACATTATTATCTTCTTAATTAATATTATAAATGCGAAAGTTGTTGGTGTGTGTCATTGTGTGTTAGAATCGTCTCAGTTTGCATAGTGACATGGGCTGTATAATTTTCGAAAATAAAGAGGAAAAAGGGGGGAGGAGAGATTTTTTTAAATATTACGACAATATGGGTATCAAATGAAAGCTAGCAAATAGACCAATCTAAAATATATGTATTGCAATACTTTCACTATTTTGACAAAAAAACTCATAAAATCGTTTGACAAAAGAACTCAAATAAATTAAATATGCCAGGTGGTAGAACCAATGGAGTTCGACCGGGGAAGTACCACCGCCACACCTATTTCTAGCGTGAAGTAGTTCTTGCGTTTCGGTGGAAGGGTGTGGTTGCCGGCTCACTTTTATATGAGACCATCTCAGTCCTCGGGAGTAGCAATGTATCTGTGGTCGACTTCATACAGAACCCCCGTTCTATATGAAGTTGCTTACAAATGTCCATGCGACAGTAACCACTTACCATCAGGTGAGCTGTTTGCTCGTTTGCTACTTCATATTTATAAAAAAAAAACTTCACAATTTTTAAACACAAATTTATGCTAAACAGTATTTTTATTTAATTTTCGTTATATCTTTAATACAACAACACAATCTTAATCCACGACAATAACAATAGAATTACGCGATAAAAAGATAGGCCGAAATAAATGTTCACTTACAGAAATCTCATCATTGTCCTGATGGAGGTAGTGTCTTCATAAGAAACGCAGGTATAATGTAATAAATACAAGTAATAACAATAAAAGGAAATTGTTATAGCCGCCTGAATCTTAATGTACGCAATACCTATTTTGGCAACACCGTGTATGATACAGACCTTTCCGAGTTACCAGTTGTCCGACCGTAAGTTTATAAGCGATAAAAGACTGAAACGATTATCGGCGAATTTGATGTTAGACACACAAAGATCTTATTAATCTCACATTACGGAAGATACATTAACGTTCAATGTACTAGAACACCAGTAACATCTTGCAATTCAAGATTATAAGTTATTAAGATTTTTTGAAGAATCTTAATGGATTCTTCAAAAAATTGGATACTGCTTCATTAAAATTTAATGTTAAAAGTACTACAAAAATAATATAGAGGTAGCTTTAAAACACGTATCTAGTGAATATGACAAAAGTTATAATTTTTATGTGCCATTTTTAATACATATATGGATATGTAAGTTATGCATACTTCACTGTTATACTCGGTTTTCAACTAGTAGGTTTAGTTAGGTTTGTCCCTGTATTACCGGGACCAGAATAAGGCCACGGTATCCCCTGCCTGTCGTTAAATACGACTAAAAGGGGGCTTCCGGGGTTGCGAGCGAGCAACAGTGGGAGCTCGAACCGTCCAGTCAATCGACCCCGGGATGGAAGGCGGCAAGTGTGGTCGCGTGCCGTCGTAAATACTTGAAAGAACTGTGAGCGCTTATGCTCACCGGGAAAGAGCCCAAAAGGGGCATTGCGCTTAAAGGACTCCGGTTGCGTTTCGTTGGAGATCCCAGAGTCCTGTACACAGCGCTGAAGATGGCCATCGGGGTGCACACATAAAAATCCCACATAACCCGGCGTCGCTCCCACCTCTTAAAGGTTTCCCCCTCGAAAACAGAAAAAAGGTTTAGTTAGGTTTCTAAAACGATGTTGTCTATCAGGATTAAGGCAGTAGTATAACTTAGCAAATTCTTACATAACTTGAACAAAATTATTTAGCCAGTTATTCGTTGATCGTTATTGGTATAACAACACCTGTTAAAAGATTAACCTCAAAATTGAAAACGGTAGCACGTTCCACAGACTCTTTTCCACTTTCCTTTACAATTGTTTCTTGTGCCCATTCCATTTTTCTTGGCATTTTTTTTATATTTTACTAAGCTACCAACACTCGCGTTTAGTTCGAAGTCCTTACAAAGTTTTTATTAGTTCAAACATTGAAAATCTAGGCTTCGTACAAATTTTTACAAAGCGTGAATTGACTGCGTAATACGGTTATGTAAATATCAAAATGTCAATATAAGTTTTTTATGACTTTCTAATAGAATATTAGGGACGGTGATAAAGTTTTTTCCACTAGATGTTTTATTTTTCCTCAATTTCGTATTACCGGATAAAGTTTATTAATTCAAACATTTTATTAAATTTTCACATATAAATTTCATCGTTGAATCATGCTACAGTTGCATTACCTATAGTACATTCAGAATAATCCATACAATAAAAAGAAACCAGAAATACCCTGTGCATAAAAACTAACTACAAAATTTGAATGTTAATGACATGACAATACATTGTACATTGTGCAAATGTAGTTTAATATGATATGCTTAGCTTTAAGTTTATAAGTATACAGTTAAATAATTGTACACATAAATCTTTTGACACATGCTTTTGCCACACAGTACTATTTTCTGTATGTTCTAGATTTAACGGTAAATCAAAGTGAATATAATACTTCAGACGTTCTAGCTTAGTTATCAGAAGTTACAAAAATCCACCGATAACCAGATATGGCAGGCTGGGGAGAAAACGTTGACCGGATCTGAATAGATTAATCTATGTGGCCTACGTCTTCGTTTCTTTTTATTTGTATTATATCCTGGGACAGTATTTGTCTAAAATCAATTAAAAATGAACGTTTCTCCGAATCACCACTTCAGCTTTATGCAGTGACTTTTATCTTACACTGTTCTTTTTAAATTTACTTATCTCAACGATATCACTTCTCATCAAAGGATAATAGCAGGTCGTTCCATAACACTTAAACAACACGACCTTGAGCTACGAGAGTAAAAGAAAGTGAAATTTCAAGGGTCCTTAGGAACTCTCCTCATTCTTACATCTAGAGTTGTATCAGCATTCATCTACTGAATCAGCTCTGAATTATAGTTTGCCGTAATCTTGGTAGAACTTCGTACTTTGATTGATTTGATTTGTGGTTTAATGCTCTAAAGCAATGACTTTTTGAAAATGTGGTGAAAGGTAGACAAGGGGGATTAAGGAATTTTATCAGATGAAAGAACCAGTGTAGTTGGACCGGGGAGGTACCACTGGCACACTTATTTCTAGCGTGAAGCAGTCGTGCGTTTCGGTGGAAGGGTGTGGTTGCCGTCTCACTTTCTTAAGAGGCGACCATCTTAGTCCTCGGGAGTAGCGACGCATCTGTAATTTAATTTAGATAGAACCCCTGTTCTATATGAAGTTGCTTACAGTTGTCCATGGGCGACAGTGGTCACTTATCATCAGGTGGAGTGCATGTTTGTTTGCCACTTCAATCCTATTAAAAAGGGGTACACAAGGTCTTCTTATATAGTACAGCCTTCTGAGATCTGTCTGTAGGTAACTTCAAATCTAGGTCGGCCACGCACTAGTTCAGGTCAGGACCTATAGGTCTCCTATTCGATTGGGAGTAAATATTGGGAGTAAATATTGGGCGCAAAAATTAGAATAGCATTATGAATGCGAAAGTTTGTTAAAATTTGTATGTTTGTTAATAAGTTAGTCCTTCAATTTAATTACTGAAATTTAAGTACTTAAAAATTGGTCGGATTTTGTTCAAATTTGGTCGGATTTCGTTCAAATTTGGCGCACAGATAGATTAAGATCTGAATGAGTACACTCATTACGTCGTAAATGTCACTGAAGCGTAACCGCGGGAATAATCAAGTACATTATATATACTACAGAGTGAAAAATATAAGCGTTGGAAAACCGCTCCTCCCTTAAATTAGCCCGATGCCGCGTCAATAAGTGGGAGTACTCCCTCCGGACAAAAAAATCCAATTAGAACCCCCTCCATTACGTGTAACGGGCGCCTAACAATATCGCTTCACATGACGTTAAGGTTATAAGGGACATATTTCAATGCAAATTTCATTCCTCGACGGTATTAAGGCACCGTGCCTTCATTAGGTAAAGTTACGGAGGATTTTTCTAAAGCTTGAGAGCTGGGTCTTAGATTTTAGAGCTAAGTGGCTCTTTGAACCGGTATTTTTATCTACTTTTACGGGTCCTTATTATCTTGTAGCGTTAAGTGATGATGTTTAGTACTGGATACATTCAAATTTGTAAGAAAAAAATCGTATGTTATGAATGCTTTAACAAATACAAATTACCAAATATAGGGGAATATTTGGTCATCTGTATATGTGCTAATGTATCTTTTACATAGAATCCCATAAATCTTATGCCCTTAGCAAGAGTTTTTATATGAGGCGACCATCTCAGTCCTCGGGAGTAGCAACTCATCTGTGGTCGACTTCAGATAGAACCCCTGTTCTATATGAAGTTGCTTACAAATGTCCATGGGCGGCAGTATCCACTTACCATCAGGTGGGCTGCTGGCTCGTTTGCTACTTCACGTTTATAAAAAAAAAAATATGATACCCTTTTTAATTAGTCGCGAATTATTTTATTATACGTAAATTATGAGAGTTTTCTATCTTAAAATGAATCAGCAGATTTTACTGATTCAACCAATTAATATACTCATGCCCATGCGCGTAGATATTTCATTCACTGATTCAACCAGTGAACGAAATTTTTTCTGGTTGACGAGTGCAATTTAAATTGGAAACAATACAAAATCCAGTGATATTTCAATAATTGTTCGTACTATTAAAAAAAAAAAAATAATTATTCGATATTACTCAAATTATTCGAATTTCGTTTCATTTCGTGTCATTCGAAAATTCGAGTTTCCAATTTCAAAATGAATACTAATATTCGATTCGATTTAATCGAATCGAATTTCGATCGAAATTCGCAGCCCTAGTTAATAACACCACCCTAACCTCGACTTGCAATACAGCAGGTTTCTCCAGCCCGTTTTCAACGATCCGGTCCATCATCTGCTGGTTGAAGTTGGAGAGGCCGATGGACTTGGTCAATCCAAGCTTCTTGGCGTCGATCATGCCGCGCCATGTCTCCAAGTAGTCTGTGTAGTCGTAGGTCTGGTTATCCTGGTAAAAGAAGAAGAATAATGAAGAAGAAGGAAAGTAAAATTAAAATTTGTAAAATATTTGCGAAGTAAAAAAATATATAGATTTAAAATTCTCTCTGATAAAAGCAATGTTAAGAACTGCTGTTTTGTTTTAAGAGTACCGTATAGGAGACATACTTATCCAAGGCGTTTTAACTCTTTTGTCAGGGGTAAGCAACGCATCTCTGGCCGACATTGAATAGGATTTAGTTTATTCTGATGTCAGCCACTGACGATGATCTAATATCCATGGACAGCAGTTGCCATTGACCATCTGAGGGACTGCATTATTTTATACAATATAAAAAACACATGAAAATGGCATGAAAATTTTATTTGGGCAAGATAACCACCGCTGCATGAAAAATAGTGTCCATAACTCTTACAGCTTAAAATCTAGAAGCCGGTAAAGATGATTGTTCAACTACATAGCTCGGATCTCCTCTCAAAACGTTTCAGGTTAGAGTTAATCGCGCTGGCCAAATACGAATTGGTGGACTTCATGCATCTTTCAAACCTTTTTCAAAATGTTTTTCAGGTGTGTAGGTCTCATCACTTTTTCTTTCACCATAAAGGTTTTCTATACATTTCTAAAAATGAGCAGTGATAGCCTAATGGTTTAACCTCGGTCTCTCAATCGAGGTACCGGGGTTCGAATCCCAGGCACGCACCACTGATTTTTTCTAAAATTATGTGCGTATTAGAAATTTAATTATCACTACTTTACGGTGAAGGAAAACATCGTAAGGAAACGTGCACATCTGAGAGTTCTCGTAAAAAAAAGAGTTCTCATAGGTGTGTGAAATCTACCAATTCGCACTTGGCCAGCGCGGTGGAATATGGCTCAAAACTCTCTCTCTCTCTGAGAGAAGACCCGTGCCCAGCAGTGGGACAATAATGAGTTAACGAAATTCCTAACATCACTTTTAGAAAAAAAGACGATTAAGACGCTCTCTACACTCATAGCTCCACACTAGGATTTTCTTCTGTATTGTGTAGTGTGTGTGTAGAAAAATCTGTGTTCTCGTGTTGCATCTCGGGCCTTTGATTGAGCAGACAATTTTTAAACGTTTACCACTATATAGATGGCAGGAAGGTACTCACAAACTGTCCAACTGGCCAATGAATTAGGTACAGGTCTACATAATCCAGCATAAGCTTGGACAGCGACTCCCGCAGCGCTGGAACCACTTCCTCGCGAGCGTGATGGTTGTTCCACAGCTGGAAAAATTAACACATATTCCTCACGTTAAATGTAGAAACTGTATGCTAGAATGAGTATTATTATCGTATCGTATCACTACCGTATCCGTATCGAATCGTACCACTGATCCTATTTACATGAATTTTTGTATGGATTTTGTAATATATCTTGTATATTTTGTAATATATATGCTAATATGCTGACAAGTTAAATAAACTACTTATTTAACTTGTCAGTTTATAGGCTAATTTTTCATTTCAATATTTTTCGCTATTTAAAGATGGCGACAATTTTAGGGACGTCACTACACCCTTTGTTTTCTTGCGTCTAGGTGCCATGTCAAAATCAATTAAGCTAATAAATGAAAGATTCTATGAAAGCTGAATAAATAAATTACCTTAGTAGTGATAAACAGGTCTTCTCTCGCCGCTCCTTCTGCCATCTTCTTCTTCAGTCCCCTGCCGACCTGGTCTTCTATCTTGTAAGCGTACGCGGTGTCGATATGCCGGTAGCCAGCGTCCAACGCCCACATCACTGCCAGTTCCACCTCGTTTGATGTCGGCTCCACACGGCCATGTTGGGAAAAGAATATTTATGTTTCGTTCTTTTAATGAAAATCTTCCAAAATATGGTCTTCTCGTGGTTAGACTACGGTAACTCTACTGTTTATTCCTGCCTTATATCATCCATGTAAAAAACTATTCTGATTATATGTGAGGCATTCCAACTTAGTCCTTAAGATTACGCATGTTTGTCTGATATCTATGGGTGTCAGTGTCCAAATGACAATAACAGTCCAAACAACTAATAGCAGTCAAGGGAGGCCTGACAGATTGAAACATCGTGCTCGTGAAAGTAACATGCATAAAAAACAATATTTTGAAAGAATCTTAATAAATGGCATAATGAAAATGACGCCATCTACGAACAGTAGGTAGACCGCACTAATCGAACTAACACCGCAGCCCACTAAGTTTTGTACGATACTGAATAGTTCCGACAATGTATAACAGATGGCGCAAAAAATAATAATAAATGCGAGCATCGCCACGCCAAAAATCAGTTTAACCTGCGCTTATACATGTTTCACATTAAAAACGAATACGGGTGCAAACCCAGAATTCACTGGCTTTCAGACCAAAGTGATGGCAGCTTTGCCACGCGGATCATCAAATCTTAACTTAAATTTAAAGAAGGAATCACACCGACATTTTAAACATAACAAACGAACACTTTTTCCCAAACCAGAATAGCTACATAGCTGTTATAGACAGTAGGGTACCGCAGACGAGCCACGAAGGGTTTTATCATAGGGTAAATTTTATTACCTTAGTGTTGTTACCCAGCCATGTTCCCAGCGCTATAGAGGGGATATCTCTACCGTCGTTCAGTTTTAGCTTCGGTGGTGTGACCACGCCAGTCTGAAATTGTACTTTTCTAATAAATGGGTTGATTAAATGTATTTAAACATGGGTATTGAATAATCATCATAACTATTAAAAATTACATAATTTGCTTATGTATTTATTTTAAGTTACTATTTCTGGTAAATAGTGGAATTTGTAGGAAAAAATATTTACGGTATTTTCAATAATACACAATCGCGTGGGAGAGATGGTAATGTAATATTAAGCTACATGTTACTTTCAAATTAGGTTATTAATTATTTATTTTTTAAAAAATCTCTACTCAGATGTAAGACTCCAACATAGTCGTAGACGTAAGTATGCGTTAACAATAAATATATTTATTTACATAACATATATTTAGATTTACAGAAATACATAAAATGTTACAATATAATGTGATTGTGTTATACATTTGTGTATCTTTGCAAAAACTCCTAACTTTCACATGTGTAATATTGCTTTCTACATAATAATATGTTTAATTATTATTATAAACAAACTCACCCCGTAATAAAATAAACAAGTAAGAACATAAACCACTAATAGACTGTACCGCGACATGGCGTTAGAACAACTCTCCAGGGACAGAGCGCAAACATATGTAACATGCATGGAAGTAGAGTAGCTATGAGTTTTTACCTATGTGGATTATTCCAGCAACTTTGGTAGGATTCCAAGTGTTTTTTTTATGCAGACTATTCCCGGCAATTTAGTGGAAGTTGATTTTAGTACAGATGAAAGAGAGATGAAGTGAAATGTATATAAATACATTAGAGAGTACATTAGTAGAGACAAATTGTCAGTTGCAATTTTTTACAATACCATCGGATCATAACACAAACTCGAATAAGATCCGCCAAACTAGGCGGATTTCCTTTGTAATTAGTTTTTCCATGTACTTTAGTAGATTGACATGGTCTTCACAACGAATTTGTGCTGAATCTTAGATTGGATTTTTGCCTCTCAAAGCCAAATTTTAACAGGGGAAGTTATTAAAATGATGTTATTTATATGTAGGTATATTTTAAAGCAACATTGCTGGTGAAATTAAGTAAGTATAAGTTGGGAGGATTTGAGTAGTAACGTATAAAATCGGGGTCCTACGTTGTAACATCCATTTAATGTAGACAATAACTAACCCAAAACAATGAGAGAATACACCAAAACTACAACATAGTGTAAACTAAATAAGTTATGAATCAATTTATTCAAGATAATCTACATTTACAATACATTGGTGTAAATATTAAGATAGTATAATAAGAGTTAGTATAATAAGTATATATAAGTATATAAAGTATAGTATAATAAGTATAAGTAATATATCCTTACCTGTCGTTAGGCGAGGTCATCCTACTTACAGCGACATTGACCTATGTCCCCCTACCACGAGATAACAGAGAGAAATTTTGATATAGACACTTACATAATGAAATAAATATTATGTAATTATTATAATTATTAAGACATTAAATAACTAGTTAACATCTTATCTAATCTATACATAATGTCTTAAACATTTAATTTATAATTCA
This sequence comes from Cecropterus toxeus, assembly GCA_018249875.1. NCBI lineage: Eukaryota > Metazoa > Arthropoda > Insecta > Lepidoptera > Hesperiidae > Cecropterus > Cecropterus toxeus. The sequence continues at coordinate 11,481 of DWNE01000738.1, read as the reverse complement.
GAATGATATGTAATTGACTATTACGTGATTAAATCAAAATTAAGAAAAAAATGAAAAAAATAATAAATTAAGAATATTTTATTGAAGTAGATTCGTTACAGAACTATTTTAATCTACCTCCATAAGGTATTTCGTTCCGAACCGGAATTCAGTAATGCTTACCACTACTGTAATTATTTCCTTAAAAAAAACTCACAGCTGATTAGGGGCCGTCCAATAATCACGATTTTTTTTTTAGTTTATTTTATTTTTATTTTTTACCTACAAAGAATCTTATTTTTTAGACATTTATAAAATACAGGCTCTTTACCGGTGAGCATAAGCGCTCACCGTTCTTTCAGGTATTTACGAGGGCATGCGCCCACACATGCTGCCGTACTTCCCGGGATCACTTGACTGGACATTTAGAGATCCCACTGTTGCCGCCTGCAACCCCGAAAGTCCCCTTTTAGTCGCCTCTTACGACAGACAAGGCAGTCAGTAGCATTATTCTGGTCCCGATACTAAAGGGACAATCCCTAGTGTCCTGGACTCCTCTTATTACTTTGCAGATTTTAAATACTTGTTAAACAAATGGTAGGGGATTACAAATGCCTTATTTGCAAACAGGTTGGACGAGTGGAATAGCAATTAGATTCGCGTCCATCAAACATTGAGTTTACATAATTATGGCGAATATTCGTGTTTTATCGACAAACTAAGCAATAAAAAGTATCTTATATTTTATCTTCAACTAAGCAACAAAAACATAATATACATATATCTTTATATTTAATATATTACTGTGCTTGTGTATGCCACTGAAATTCTAAAAACTGGACCGATGTTTTTGTGTTTTCAAGTGGATCCGAGAGTGATTCACAATTCGGTTTAATTTGATGTATTTAATTGCTGCAATTGTTGTTGATTTTGCAACAAAAATGGCTAAAAGTACTAGGTTTCTAATGTGTCATCTGAAATAGTGATATCATGATATGTGACACGTTGACGTATCTGACGTGACGAATGACGAGTCCGCTTGTATTTTTAAATAATATTGAAGTAGCAAACGAGCATGCAGTCAACCCGATGGTAAGTGGCCATTACTATCAACCCCAGATAAGTTAAGTCTACCTGAGGTTAGCTACAGGTGCGTTGCTACCACAGAGGACTAGGTTGGAACGCCTCGGATAAGTACAATTACTTCTTAATTAGGCAAAAAAATATTATTAATTAATGTGAAACAACTATAGCGGCGGGTGAGACCTGTTGGCGAATGTATTTAAACTACTGTTGGCAAAAACTGTATTTAAACAAAGACGATTTAAATGAAAGTTTTGCAATATGAATGAAAAGAAATAAAAAAGTGTAGCAGTTAGTAAATATAAACTAACACATGTAGTTTGGAAAACTATCCCAGTCAAACCCAGCAGATTAGAGTAAATTTAGCAAATTGCAATATTTAAATCACTGTTTTTTAAAATATTGATTAATATTTTTTTCAATAGGTTGATTGTTTTTCCTGTCGTTAACTATTCTTTTATGCAAATTACTTGTACAAAATAATTTCTATGTTTTTTGACTTACATCTGCCAGGCATCAAAACTGAATGGTTATGGATGAAATATCTACTTAAAATACATTTATACTTAAGTGGTCCTTACGACAAAATATAAAAAACGTTATAAACACATTACTAGTAGATCTATTAATGTTAAGTTTTCAATTCACGCTTCTAAAGTGCATAAGAGGAGGTTATTCTATTCAACAACAGATGGCGTTGAACGGCGGGGATAAAGGCATAATACTAAAACATACGCGGATTTGTTAATAGATGGCAGTGTTTTGGATTGGTAATTAATGTTGAGAGGATTACAATGAATATTAATGACTAGCCATAGATGATATACTTAATATAGGTGACTAGCTGAGCCACGCAGATTCACCCGCGTTTATTAGAGAACAATATTTTAAAAAACAAGCAGCCATAGCATGATGTTATAATAGCCTAAACTCCTTCCTCGATAAATTTACTATTCAACACAATATTTTTTCAATTGGAACCAGTAGTTCCTGAGATTAGCGCGTTCAACCAAACAAACTCTACTGCTTTATAATATTGGTATAGATTATATTAATGCGTTATAGCATTCTCAGAAAATTCTACTAGTCTGTATGAACATTTACTACTAGTCTGTATGAACACAAATCAATTATGTTTTTTGATAAGCGAAAACATTAAAGCACAAAAATAAAACTCTCCTCACTTTTAGATATCTATGTCGATTAAATAATATACAAAGGTAGTATTCTGAATTTTGTGTATTTGTAGAATTATATTCACCAAAATTACTAAGCAAAAAAAAAATAAATAAAGGCAACTTCAATATTCAAATATTTTATATCTTTATAAACAATATAATTTTCAAAAATAGATAAAAAACATTTGTGTACGACACAAAACACGTACAAAAACAAATTCCCCCCTTTCCGGCGTATTCACATACAAGTGTAGTCAATATCCAAATTAAGATAGAAAAGGCCATCCAAGACAAACTCGCTGAGTTTCCTGCTGGATATTCGTTTGTGGTCGTGATCCGGTAGTAATGTAAGAAAAAATATTCAACTGGCAAATTTGTAAATGCCCCTTAGGCATATGCAAAAATAAAGATATTTTATTTTATTTCATTTTAACTATAAACAAGCTCGTAGTCTGAATAAAATGCACTAATAATGCTAAGATGAAATCTTTCATTAGCTTAATAGCTACTGAGTAAACAGTATTCAGCTTGGTAACAATTCAACGACCAGTATAAGCAACTTAAATTTTTTTCAGCACGGAACGAACTCCGTAACGGATTTAGGTACTATCTCGTTTCTTCCTTTGTGTTATTCCTTATTTCTTCAATCGATTTTGTATCTTGATAAACCTTTGCTTTACTTTCTCCTGTTCTGCCTCTGCTCTTCATGGAACCACATCGTGGCAAAATTTTGAAATGGCCGTAACTTGTATATTAGAATTTCTCGCTCCGTTTATATTCCCACCAGAACGTTAATGCCATAATTACTTCATTTTATGGTGATCTATTGACTTAACTTGCCACTGTCCTAGCTTTCGTATACATCCAGCTAAAACAGACCAGGGCATAACGAAGTTCCAACCAGTTCACGAATAAGACTTCTTCCTTTTTCAACACCTCTCAAGCTCTATCTCGTCGTAACTAGGTACATGCTGACATAAACGAAAGCTGGTAGGAGTGCAAGCCAATGCGTGTGTGTCGCGGCGGCGTTACACCAGCTGCCGGTGCACACGCACGCGTGGAAGCGTGCGTACAGCGAGATACCACGTGACAGAGGTACTAATGTCGCCATTGGACTGCTTATGCATCCTTCTTTTTGACTCTGCAAGAAATAATTTGTAATAAAACTTCCTGCAATTATGACTACAGTGTCTGGAGTAGTAGTACGATGGTAGGCGAACTATCACATTTGTCAAACTTTTTGATGTGAAATATCTATAGGCGCATGTGTTGGCGTAGCGATGCTTGCGTTTATTTATTTTTGCGCCATCTGTTATCCATTATCGGAATTATTAAGTATCGAACAAAACTAAGCGGGCTGCGGTGTTAGTTCAACTTAGTGCAGTGCAACTTAGTAATGACGCCATCTACGAACAGTAGGTACTACTGTTCGTAGATGGCATTATTTTCATTATGCTATATATTTAGTTGATGTTGCAATTATGTATTTTATGCATATTACTTGTACGATCACGATGTTCCATATCTGCCAGTACAGTCTACAAGTACAGTCTCATGATGTTAAATGGTCACCGCCTATGGACATCTGTAAGCAACTTCATATAGAACATAGGATTGGAGTGAAGGGGTCTTCAAAATACCATGCTTGGTCAAAGAGGAAGAACCTACCCTCCCCCCCCCGTCCCCCGCTTTACGTTTTCGTCACGTATTCAACATCCCTTAAGGAAATCTGGCTTTTTTGCCAGCAATGGGCTCACATTCTAATTATATGTTTGCAAAAAAATGATTGAAAATTGTATTTATGAATGACACGTGAAAACTAGAGAGGAGGGGGGTCTACTTATATGCCACGGATAGTCAAGGGGACGAAGGGAGGTCAAGATTTAACGAAAATAGGCCTCGTGATTTGGGGAATGTATGGACTGCATGCTCGTCAAAAATACTGACAGTGAGTGCCATTTCCAGCTTCGCCATCCGCTTGCTAGCGTAGTGGCGGCCCATTATCGCCCTGTCCTTGTTCCTGCAGGAGCGCTGCGTGTAAACTCCGCTGAGGTCGATCCAGCGCACCGAGCACCCGCCAGTCCATCTGCCGTACACTGACCGCGGCATCGAAGCGTTGACTAAGTAATGCGGGCTGGAGATAGAAAGAAAATAATCAGAGGCAGTCATGGGGACTGTTGCCCCAAGTGAAACTATAAAAAAACACGAAAGTGCAAGTCGGACTCTCGCACGAAGTGTTCCGTTATCTATAAATAATTAAATGATTTAGTTTTTGTTGTCCTTTATAACAAATAAACACATTCTAATAGAATTTTTATTTCAATATTCGCTGTGATCAAGATCGATGTAACTGGATGGAAATATCGGTAAACACAAAAATTCAAAAACCGCGTATCGCGATAGTTGTAACATATTATAATGTATTAATGCCGCGATAATAATAGTCTAAAATCAAATAGAGCATGCAGTTCGCCTGACGGTAAATGGTGACTGCCGCCCGAGGACATCTGTAAGCAACTTCATATAGAACGGGAATGTCGCCTCATATATAAATGAGCCAGTAAGAAAACCCTTCCACTAGGATGTGAAAAAATAATCGATTATTTAATAAATCGATTTTTTACAATAATCGATTTTTATAAATCGATTTGTTGACCGCAATTATTCCGTTTTATATTAATCGAATTTTTATTTTACACCATACTTTCGTTTTTTTGCCGTAGATTTGAATTACTTGAATCATTATTTATTTACTTCTTACTTTCACGTACTTTCGAATTTTAAACAGAAGCTCTATAATAGAATAACTTGCAACGCCATCTAGTGCCTATAATTGTGGTGTTTTGCATAAAAAATGTAAACTAAATAAACAAAAACGAATTTGGGGAATACCTTTGTAATAGAAAACAATATAAAGTCGATTTTTAAAAAATCTATTATTTTGAAAAAAAAAACAGATTTTTTGAAAATCAATTGAATAATAAAAAAATAAAACAGATTAATATAAAGAGCGATTTTTGCCCAGCCAAGTCACATTCCTAGAACTGTTCCACGCTAGAAATACGGTTCGAATAGAAATGCTTCTACCGCCTGGTAGTCTACGTCACCAGATTTCGATACTAACACGTCCAGATACCGGCAGTACTTCCGATACTTGGATATCCTGCCGCGAGCGGTCATGTCGACCGGCACCAGGGGTAGGAAGTCTCCAGCGAAGGCGTCAGCGCACTGCGCGTGGCGCGGTATACTTTCTTCTTCAAGACCACATACAAAACACTAAGAAGAGAGGAATAATTAAGGTTTTTACCTGACTGTGTTTTAATGAAGGTAATGTTTTTCGAACATATGGATGTACGTATGTTTATTTTGTGGAATGGTCTATTTACTAGCTTCCAATACCCATATTGCCGTGATTACAAAAAAGACGATTTCTACACTAATAGCCCTACGCTCGGATTTCCTCGTGTGTCGTGGGTACCTTAGACTTATACAAACTACAAAGACGAATATACAAACATCCAGACCCAGATCAAAAATCTAAATTCATCATTCAGACGTCTGCCTAACCGGGGATCGATCCTGGAACCCACTGCGTGCCAGACCGGCATGATGACGGAGACGTGGGTCGCCCATTAAGACGTCTCTTCCCTTTTTCATCATTTACAGGCGCCATTTTTTAATTGTATAGCCTACATTACTTTGCAAACTCAGCCGATTTTAATGATACATCATGTCATAATCCGTCAAGATGTTTAAGCTGGCGCGCTTTTCAAAGAATTGGACATTTATACATACGCTCGAAAAACATTACCCTCCTTGTGACACAGTCGGGTAACAAGCCTAACCTTAGCTACAATAGTTCCTGTGGCATTCGCGTCATAGTCAATGAAATCGCCAATCTTTTCAGTAGTGGTAGGCACCTCACACGTTGGTATCGACAGCCTAAGAAGGGTCTCGTTTAGATTATCTGTCAGATTCATCTCATAGTCGTACGTGAGGTTCGCGATAATCTCCAACAGCGCGGGCACGTCGAGTTGGAACTTTGTCGTTCGTGTCGTTGTCGACGTCGTTGTCGTTGTAATTTTTTGAGTTGTTTTGACGAATTTTGTCTTTTTAGTGACTGCCGCTTTATCTTTCGCTTGAGTCGTTTCCACTTTAGTATCTTCTGCTTCACTCTCTTCTGGTTTACTCTCTTCTATTTCGGAGTTTTCTTCTTTCACGTCAGTATCTGCTGCTTCATTTTCTTTGACTTCAGTCTCCTCTGGTTGGTTGCCTTCTAATTCGCTCTTTTCTTCTTTACTATCTTTCTCTTCTGTATCTTCTCGTTCAGCCTTTTTCACTTCATTTACTATATCAGTGCTTGTTGTTGCTCCCACCTCATTTCTTGTTACAATTTGATAATTTGCTATTGAACTACTATCACCTATGCTTGAAATATCAACAGTATCGTGTCTTGTTTTAATAAAGTTGTTTATCTCTATTGGATCGTTTTCTTTCGTTCGTTCGTCTGTTGTTTGATGAAAGGTTAGTACAATGGGTAGCGAAGATCGTGTAGGAATCAATTCTGTTGCGCTTGTAAGTTCTTCGTTAGTATCAGTCTGGTAGTCCTCCTTCGTACTACCTTCTGTACTTAATAAAGTATCATCAATTGTACTGAACGAAGAAACCCGCGTAGGAATAGCCTCTGTAGCTCCAATAAGCTCTTCATTAGGCTCCGTTTGGGAGCCTTCTTTTGTTTCGTCTGTATTTGTTGACATATCATCATTATGGAATGGTATAGGTAAGGAAGATCGTGTAGGGCCTTTTGTATGAAGCTCATTAGTTTCATTGCTTTCGTCTGTATCCTCATTTGTACTGGAACTATCATTATCCGATTCAGTTGTACTTTCAGATGAAGTCTCGTCTGTTTGTTCCATGAAGTGATTTAATGTTGTTTTAATGTACCGATTATCATAAGTTCCTGGTTCGTATGTTCGTTTATCCGTTATAGATCTTTTGTCCAAATTTTCTTTTGAGGGCATTGGACTGAATAGTCTATCTTGCTTATGACCGGATAGAATTTTATTTATGGCTCCTGAAATCAGATTAATCAATTAATAAAATTAATTAAGGTAGAGATTCCGGGTTCTTGCGGACCAGAAGATCGCCGATTTTACAAAGAACTATCATCGCTGGTTGATGTTTCAGGAGATCCAAGGTCCGGTGCGTTCGTTGACCAAATGATAGGTACAACATTTTAGTGATCCATCCAGCCTTTTTGGCACTCTACCAAAAGGCAGCTATTTGGATTTTTTGTTTTATTTAAACAAAATAAATGTTAGTAATTTATATTCATTCTACCCCTGCTAATAAAAATATAGCCTATATGTAGGTAACTCGTAACATTTGTTACCGTTCTTGCAATATACGGGTTATATTAGCTTTAACTTAATAAAATTGGGTATAAGTAACCTTTGACTGCTTCAATTTCACTTGGACCCAGTGTTTTAACAGTCTGCTTGTGTACATATCTCCGGATCGTAAGAGGCTCGCTGTCTTCAAATCAAAGAAACAGTTATTATTATAGCTACCTAATCTATTTCGTTAGTTTTAACCGACTTCCCAAAGCTCATATACTCGTAGAACATAGTTTCGTCGACATGATTTAGCGAAGTGTGTTGAGCGCCGACTTCGAGACTATGTACTAAGTACTCATTTCATTTCATTTCGCTTTTTTGTGGCATGGAAGTCGATTATATTTTTTGTTATTATTTTTTAAACTAAAAAAAACATGTTTAGAAACATATCCGAAATTAAGCGTAACTTTTATATCGGATACGATTAAGAATATTTTTTTTATTTCGAATATAAATCCCATATAAATCCCTATAATCCCAGATAAAAAGTTAAGAAATTGTTGATAGTTTTTGAAACCCAAGGTCATATCAATATCCAATATCTAATATTCTTTCAATTTTACCTTCTCTATAATGTCCGTAACCACCACTGTTCTCCGGTTCCTCATCGCGGTAACCTATTACATCCACTAGACACACAACCAATAACACACAAATAATTTTTGGGAGCATTTGCTCTTAATTTAATTCGAAAAGGGGGAAATTCAAAAATCAAAACACGGTCACATGCTCTTACGTAGTATAGTTATTTTTTAATTCTTTGATAGAAGTCAACAAAGTTTTATGTCAGAAAAATATAAGTAATAAAGAAACTCAGACGAGGTTTTACGTTTGTTTTTCACTAGCCTATTCCTTCGGCCTTGCCCGCTTTGTCAAGTTGACTACGGTGAAGAGTACGTATCCTATTAGTTAATCCAGGTTATAAATTCTCTGTGTACTAAATTTCAGCGAAATCCGACAGTAATTTAGCGTGAGTAACAAACATACACAATTACACATCCTCAAATTTTCGTATTTATAATATAAGTAAGATTAATTATATCGGCATGTGTTATTTTAAGACACATTTAGATTAAACACGACTGTCGAATTACTTGCCAAACTATGACGAGTATATCAACAATTCACACAAATATTTTTGAAACTGCAAAGCTGGTTTCGAGAGCATTTTAAGCATACTTATTTATGCATTTTGGTTACTGATGCACAAACGAAACCTATATAGTTAATTTACGAGTATTTTCTAAGGAGACAAATGTACATGTTTTGAAAGGTGATAAAACCAGTGTAACTCGACCAAGGAGATACTACCAACATACCTATTTCTAGCGTGAAGCAGTTCTTGCGTTTCACTGGAAGTGTGTTGTTGCCGGCTCATGTATTCGACGATAATCTTAGTTTTAGGAAGAAGCAACACATTTGTGATCGGCTTTACCTAGAACCCCTGGCAATATAGGCTTAGAACACTATCTAGGCAGAGCTTGCCTTACTTTAGGGTGATCGGAGCACACTCTAGACATTAAGCTCTACACGGCGCCTCAGTAGTCAATAAAATCAAAAAAGTTTTTTTTTATTTTTTATAAAATCGATTTTATAATAATCGATTTTACATTTTAATCAAACAATCGTTTTTCCAAAAACGATGTTTTTACAAAAAAACAATGGACTATTTTTAAAACGATTTTTCATTGTTCTTTATTACAAAGTTAGCCCCCCAAATATTTTTTGTTCATTTAGTTAGCATTATTATGCAAAACACCACAAACAATAGGCACTATTGTTTGGATGGCATTGCAAGTAATTCTATTATAGACGTGCTGTTAAAATATCGAAAGTACGTGAAATTACCAAATAAATAATCTTTTTAGTAATTCAAAGCGACGGCAAAAAATCGAAAGTACAAATAAAAATCGATTAATTTAAAATCGATAGTTTATGGTCATCAATTTGAATAATATAAATCGATTATTCCAAAAAAATAATGGATTTATTAAATAATCGATTACTTTTTCACATCTGTAATTCCTAGTTCCATGCTTGCACACACAACTGGGTCTACAGGTTGAATATCGTTTCATCCTAAAACTCAACTCAACATAGGCAATAATAATGCATATGAAAATCTACATAATATGCATATAGATTATCATTCCCAAATAGGTAGAACACATATACCTACTTAGGTGGTTTTATTAGTCTAAGGATAACGAGTTGCCCTTAAAAATACAAAGAGAAAGACGAAATTTTCTACCGAAAAATGAAACTACTTAGGGTCCGCAAATTTTCGTAAAGCAATAAAAACAACTTCCCCAAAACGCCTCTGCAGATTACGTTTGCTTCCTACAAAAACACATTTGCGGATAAACGCCATGAACAGTGGAGTTCGGAGTTGCTATAACCGTAAATTAGCCATAATAGGCTTACACGGAAGTCAGCCCGCGACAAGATGGCGTCCGACTCGTTGGCGCCAACGTCAACACGACGGAAAATGGCCGTAACTAAATTTTACTAAGGTTGTATTTGCGATTCTAGAAACATGAAATAGAGTTGGTTTTTGTGCAGATTCATCCATTTTCAGTATTGACTCGTTTTCAGATATGCGTTCCGTTGCCAAATACTTTTCGTTGCTGAAATTTCGACTTGGATGCGAGGAAATTGAGCACATTTTGGGGTGTATGAGTAAAAATCATTACTAAAAGATATTTTTCGTTGGCGTAGCGTTGTCTGGGTGGCGCCAGTCGCTAGACGCCAGACATTTGAAGGATTTTAAACCATATTACCATAAAATAAGGGTTGTTTTGTACTAATTCCGTTGAGAAGGGGAAAGCCTCTGAAAAGTTACATCAGATACGTTATTTACTTTATATACGAGGGAGGCAATACCTAATACCTAAGACCAAAACAACAAGACGAGTTTTCGTGCCATACTTCTGTTTTTAAAGTAGCAAGAGATGTTTGCCTCATATAAAAGTGAGCCGGCAACCATATCCTTCCACCGAAACACAATAGCAGCTTTACGCTAAAAAAACGTGTGGCGGTGTACCTCCCCGGTCGAACTATACTGGTTCTACCTTTTTTTTGTCACGTGGGGAAACCTTCAAAAAGGTATCCGACGCCGTGGGAGCAACGCCGGGTTATGTGGGATTATTACCGCACTAAAACCTCCCGGTGGCCGTCCTCAGCGCTGTGTGGAGGACTCCGGGATCTCCAACGCAACGCAACCGGAGTCCTCCAAGCGCGATGCCCCTTTGAGGCTCTTTCCCGGTGAGCATTTACGCTCACCGTGCCTTCAGGTGTTTACGACGGCATGCGACCATACGTACCGTCATCCTTCCCGGGGTCGCTTGGCTGGATGGCTCGAGCTCCTACTCATACCACTCGCAACCCCCGAAAGTCCCCTTTTAGTCGCCTCTTACTACCAGGCAGGGGATACCGTAGTCCTATTCTGGTCCTGGAACTACAGGGACAATACTGGTTCTACCTGGCAACATAAGACTGGTCTTATCGAGGGTGGTCAAAGTTGGGTTGCTACTCCTGAGGATTAAGATGGAACGCCTCGGAAAGACAGCAGCTTTATAATCCGTAGAGCGTACTGGCATTACCCATAACAGATTCTTGTCTGGGGGCACAGCAGTGCCCCCGCCAAGTCGAGCAATAAAGCGGTACGGCTGTACTATCCATTTCTCGAAGCAATTTAGGCCGTTTTTGACCCCCTATAAGTTCATTGTGGATAAATCAAGAAGCCTCAATTTTCAGTTACTCAGCAGTCATTGTGTAAACACGGTATACTCAAAATTTCATTCAATTTGAACCAGTAGTTTAAGAATTATAAGTTGTCAAACTTT
>DWNE01000737.1:0-25994 GCA_018249875.1 Cecropterus toxeus | reverse complement strand
GGAAGGGTGTGGTTGCCGGCTCACTTTTATATGAGGCGACCATCTCAGTCCTCGGGAGTGGCAACGCATCTGTGGTATACTTCATATAGAACCCCTGTTCTATATGAAGTTGCTTACAAATGTCCATGGGCAGCAGTAACCTCTTACCATCAGGTAAGCTGCTTGCTCGTTTGCTAAAGTAGCAAAGAGGAAAGGAGGAAGTAGAAAGATGGAAATCGTCAAGTGGGTGCTATTACCGATTGCTGCTTTAATTAAAAATAAATTTTAACCACATAAAATAATAGTAGATCAATAAATAGAAATCGACATTTACCTATAACGTAGACAGGAAATAAATTGAAAACGCATACTCCATTCAGCGCAGTACTTTCTAGTGCAAGTCAAATATTTTATCCGGTAAAAGCCTAGGCCACATGTAAACTGAAGGCAGTATTTGCTCAAGAAGATTGGTTACATATAGCGTGTGTTCTAGCTCTTTAAATTGCATATATAAAACAAAATAGCTGAATGCGCTGCCAAGTATTGGCAGGATTATTTTACTTTAGGGCCGATATCCAACTAGGTAGTGTGTTATTATGTAAATCACATGTTCACATATACAGTTTTATCGTCTTGAGTTATTGTTTCTTTTCATTAAGTTCTGGGTAATCACGATATGAGGTTTTTGAATTTATTTTGCCAATTTATCGGTCTAGTTGTTGGGTCGAAATATGGGCTTAAGTGCTAGGTCGAAGTATCGACAAAAATAAATTCAAAAACCGTATACCATGAGTACCCGTTTCATATCAAAACGTACAAATTCCGCAATAATATTACTGTAATATCATATATTGTGTCTTTATCTAATCTACATTCGCAAAATATAATCGAAAGCTATCAAATGTCATGTCATAATAACGTAGCAAACCTAGATAATAGATAGAAATCTTTATCCCTATTACCAGTTAAAAATGTTTATTGACGGCATTTACCACTTTTACTGGAAACTAACGTAAAATTATAATCCAACTAAATAATTTATCACAGACAAGTTATACTTCATTCGAACGTAACTCTATCGTATATTCCAAATGGAAAATAATCCAATAATTCAATCCTCCGCGGCTACTATTAATAAGAAACAGTTATAAACAATAAATTTTCCTAAACAAATTAATCTGCAGATATCTATCGCGCTCTCCGGACGCCGTTTGTTATATTTTAATTAACTTGTAATAAAGAAAATAATTAATTAACCCGTCTATTCATTCTGAATTGTGTAATTCGTTAACTTGCTTTTAGTTACAGCTTTGTCTGAGTTTATGTTAAAACGAGCCAAGACATAATAATCGGTAATTTATATAGCCTAATAAAGTAATTGGGGTTTCCTTAAATATGTTTTTTTTTTATCTGGATAATGACTTAAATCTTTATTTCTTACTCTTACTAATCCTTTTTAAATATATTAATTAATATAAAGTACTTAAAACTACTGAAAAGTAATTAAGTGCTTATAGCATCAAATGCAGTATTTGTAGGTAGGGCAATAGTAGCTACTTATAATAAAACCTACTTCATTTAATACGTTACTTGTAAAAAAATTACAAGTTTCGTTTTTCTGGAAACCCACGTTCGCATTTTAAGCATTATTCCGCCAAACACATGTTAACGCAAACGTCGGTGCATGCCATTAACAATGCCCATGCATGCATACTTAAGTCCCGTCAGTGCATATTATGACAAATGTATGCACGGTGCGTGCATGTTAAGGCAGCACACCCTCGTCGCACGCGTCCGAGCGTGCATATGATTCATGTACCGATTATAAGGCGTTTGTCTGTTTCGACAAATGTGTACTTGGGACAGTAATGTTCATTACCATTTCTGCTAATTTATAAATACTGATTGCGACATAAATAAATATTTTTAATGCTTACAATTTCAAGGCGGAGCGGACACTACCGGTCCTACATGCAGTGAGTTCCGGGTTCGATCTCTGGCCAGACAGATTTTAATGATGAATCTAGATTTCCATTTTGGGTCTAGTTGATTGTGTACTTGCCTTTGTATATTTTCATATCCCTCCAACACAGTAAAAATAGTTTTGGCCTTTAAGTTAAAAAATACCGAACTGTAAAAGGCATCCAAATTCATTATATAAAATAAAATAAAATAAAAAATAAAAAATTATTTAAATGTCTGATTTACTGTATCTAACCCGGACGCGTATGCATGGAAGTTTTTACACTGTGCAGATCATTGTTAACAATTAATTTTAATGTAAAGTATAATTATTTCTCTGTTACTTTTAATATAAAAAACTCTAAGTACTTATCATTTTACAAGATTTTAGAATCATCATTAAATCTAATTCTTACTAAGAAAAGTGATGTACTGGTACAATGTATGGTACTGTGTATCTTATTTCCAATATGCATTAAACAAGTAATTAACAAACAAACGCATAAATCAAACTAACACAGAAATACTTAACTTAGTCGTTAAGATTAGTTTTACAATTAGGTACCTCACCATTAGGTATGTGTTATAACATCAATTCGAAAAAAGAACATAAGCGCTAAATAACGTAACAAGAGCAACCCGCCTCTGCCCTCTCAGATAAGAGGCACGCATGACCGATTGCCAGCGACTCGGTTATAATGTATCTGGTATCTACATCTCCCCAACAATATAACCCCAAACGGTAATCACTGCGTAACGCTTACGTTTAACTACATAGTTATCTTATTTACTGTATAATGAAGAAATTGCGCTTTACTAAAAGCTGAAAATTGGTTATAATTATTCTTTTTATTCCTTATTGTGATATGAAAATTATTCTTATAAAACGAGTAATTCAACCTAATAATGTCTAGAGTAACTTAAATATTATGATAAGTAACAAATCTAGTAATTAAAGATAAGGAATAGATATGTATTGCATAATTATGTTTTTATACATTCATTAATTATCTTTCTTTCTTTCCGACTTAATTATGTAGCTAATACCACCCTGATGCAATAATTATTAGAAAACGGATGTAAATAACCACGAATAATAAATATTTTTTATAACATTCTTTATTGCCCGAAAATAAACATACCTAAAGCTGAATAGTAAAACACGATGTTCCACATCTGCCAGGCGTCCTGTGATGTCTATTTTTTTGTTTTATTATTCAGGTAAGGTTTCAATTGAATCGCCTTCTCCTGAACCGGTTTCGAGCGTCTAGAAGAACGCCGCGAAGTTTTAGCTGTTAAGAGTCCGGCATAACTCTTTGCACCTCCGGGAAAAAGGGGATCCATGAGGATTTCTCCGCGTCAAAAAAAGGTTTCAATCGAGTCTATCAGACCCCTTGACCGTATTATTAATATGGTACGGAATCGTTCGTACAGGTTTACAATCTAACCAAAACAGTGTAGAATATATCCCTTTCTATATAATAGTACGCTGGAATATATCCCTTTCCATATAATAGTAAACACTGTCACTTCCCTACGCTTCTTTCTGTTTTTTGTTTTAAGGTTAACAATTTCATAATACCAGTCATAACAGAATCCCACAGACGCACGCAGCTCGCTCCACAGCTCCGAGGGGCAGACCCCCATCTCTTGCCATTTCCTATTTAACGGCGGAAATTAGAACTCCAGACTTGTTTTCTCCTCTAATTAAAATCATTTCACAAACCGACTTGCCTTCGTCGAGGTTGTTGAGACCAGTTACGGCAATTTGAAATATTTTTACTCTATCTTAATTAGTGACTTTGTTATTTATACACTAGCTGGTTCCCGCCTGCTTTGATCACGATTACTACGACGACATTATATGTATCAATTCAGCTTCTAAACTATCTGTGTTTCAAATTTTCCTTCAAATTGATCAATAGTTTTTACGGGAATGACAAATATCCATCCGTACTCACAAACTTTTGCCTTTATAATATTAGTAAGATGAAATAGGTACATTGATAGGATTGTTTTCATTTATTTATTCATCTTCAGTTCTCCGAAATGACTACCCCATGACTGACTTGAGAAAATTCTACAAATTGATTTTGTACCTATTATGATTTTAAATTTGTCACAAATTTATAACTTGTCCATGGAGGATTCCCACTTGTTCCTCAACAATGGCGGGACACAAACAACCCTGTCGCCGTTCGGGACGATTTACCTGCGACAACACTGTAACCGGAGGGCTCTGTTTCCATTGTAACGTTCGATACGTCATTAACATTAGACTGTGCTTTCTTTCTTTTTTTCATTTATACATGTTGACGATATGTCGGTAACATTTGATTTCGAACCCTCTTTTTTCTTGTTGATGTGCGTCGATGATATTTTAATAATACACAGCTGTATTTTTTTTATTTTAGCCTTAGGATATTATTATTATTACATTTTTACTAAAATAATTTTATTTTGCATAGACCTACGTGGACATTATATATACAAATAGTATTTTTTTTCCTGTCTTTTCTCTTTATGGACTATATTTCTATTAAACCATTTTAACCATATTTTGTTTAATTAACAATAAGAATTAGCGCCAGTATCTTGCTTTCCACTAGACTAAATACGAGGCTTGTTAGAAAAGTTTGGAAAGTTTTCAGTAATTAAACCTCTTACCCCTAAAGTATATCAATGCACCTTTAATGATAATTGCAACTGCAATTGATTGTATCAAATTAATAATGAAGTCATATAATAAATTATTTGACAGCAAAAAATAATAAAGGTAAAAGCGTCAAATTACTTCATTTAGAAATATTAGATAAGGATCCTAAGACTACTTTTGTAATACCAGTAAATTTTAAACATCTATTAAAAGATGAGGATTTTTTTATAAATAAACTTATAAATATAGATAAAGTTCAAATGCCACAAAATGGCTCAAAACGACCAACTCAAAATCCAATTAAAACTAACACGGATATAGCGTATACTAAACAAAGAACTTCTCATGCATGGCTCAAACTTTGGGAACGTGCCGTCTGTACAAACGGAAACGGGCACTGAAGTGTACTGTAGTGTTTGCTTTCGACCGTGCAATAAACACACAGAATTATTGCCATGCATACATTAGTATATATTACAACAGTCACACTTGGTATGTGCACGCAATAACGTCAGATAATTTTAAATTACCTTTGCAGTACTGAGGAAATAGGACCAGTTTCAATTGTTAATAGGAAAAGTCACACATTGTTAAAAATATTAAAACAAAATGATTTGGTTTTTGCTTTTATAATGATATATTTACTTTAACCCTTATATTAGTCAAATATGAAGTTAAAAGTTTTATATTATAATATACATATGTATTTTTACAATGGTCTATTTACTAACTTCAATTTGCCCCCCATATTGTCATGATAAAAAAATTACACTCCTACCCTTTTTCTTACATAGCCCATGTCACTCTGCAAACTGAAACAATTCGAACGCTATGTACGTCACAATTCATCAAGCCATTCGGGCTGTAGCGCATGTCAAAGAAATGGACATATATACATACATACACTCGAAAAACATAACCCTCTTTTAAGCATTCAGATACGCTCCCTTCAATTTTACACCATAACAGTCATTTGATACAAAAATGACGTAATACATTTAGCTGCCTTACCTGGAGGCCACGAAATATTCATATGGCTCTGCAATCATCACCTTTAAGCAAAATTTGTGCATCGCAGGAAGCGAACGGGACTTTAGTAGCCTGAGTAGATCGCAAGCGATCTTCAAAGAAGTAATCTCGGATGTGGTAGGAAGTTGGATGGGTCACCGCAAGGGGCAAATTTCTCACTTACATACTTTGAGCTGACCTAAAACATCGATTAACATACCCAGAACAGATATTTAAATTCATCATTCAGATGTCTGTTTGGCCGGGACTCGATCTCGGAACCCACTGCGTGTCACCGACCTGGTGACAAACAGAAAATAGCAATTACTTATCGATTAATAAATACAGTTTCATGCATTATTTTAGTACCATTAGTATTTGTAGTACTACTTGTACTTAAGCTAGTACTAGAGTTTAGCAGCCGATAACGTGGGCAACGATTATATTCAGCAGTGAATGCGATGCGCTAACCGAATCGCACGTGTTTGTACGCCAGTAAACTTTAGGACCGGCTCAAAGTAAACACATTGCGTTCCGTTCCGTTTGCATTAGGACAAAGTCCGTTTGTTCGACTGTCTTCAGCCCGTCAAAGGGTTTACTCCACTGGTCTAAATGTGTGATAATTTTCTATCAGTTGAATTTGTCGGAGATTGAATGGATTATCGCATTAATCGAGTAGGTTTTAGTGGTGATTTAGCTTATTGTTTGCTTAGTTACGGCTAATGACTAAATAAACTCTTATTGGAGGAGTTTAAGGTATAAAATGTCTAAACTTTCCAAATTAGTCTAATGAAGTTTTAAATATAGTAAGCAATCAGTTTTCGTATAAAATGAAATATTTTCAATATTTTAATTAAAAAAACCGATAACCCATGGGGAAGAAAGGTCTTCGAGTGGCGACCACATCTAGGTAAAATGAGCACAGATCGCCCCCTGACCAGGTGACCCCTGACTGATGACCTAAAGAAAATAGCGTGAAACCGTTGGATTCAGAAGGCATAGGACCGGTTGGAGGCGCCGCTTCAGGGAGGCCTATGTCCAGTAGTGGACCTTGAAAGGCTGATGGGTGAACGGATGGATAAAAAAACACAGCCCGCTCAGTTTTCCAAAAAAAATCCTCATTAAAGTCATGTGACGTGGCATGCCATCCTTACTAATATCAAGTTATCCCACCTAGAGTTCGCGGTATGGCGACTATGATCAACCCAAAATAAGCCTCTAATTTGACGTTCATAACAAAAATTAGGCCGAGTTGATCAAAACATAAAACTACTCATTTGCATAAAACAATTGATACCGCAAACTACCTACACCGCTAGCAACGCTCATACCCAAATACAAACTCAGTAGTCCTCATCGCGCACGTATGTTTTCCTTTGACTGAAGTCTTACTGTTAACTTGTTAAGGCATTCCACAACGTACATAGCTCTCTCCTTTGAGATTGGAAGGACTTAACGGAGATGCCATTCTGCACGGTTGCATACAATGTTACTTCAGCGGTTTATACATTGTATACGGATTCGACAATCACACACGAACAATAAAACCTAAGTATATTGTAACTGATATACAAAGTTAAGGAACATCCGTCTTGGTGGGGATGATTTTGATGTTTGATGAGTGACTAACTAATACGTTTATCATTTTTAGGGTTCTGTATTTAAAGGGTAAAAACGGCATCTCATTACTAAGATTCCGCTGTCCGTATGTTTGTCACCAGGCTGCATCTCATGAACTGTGTAAGCTAGACTGTTGAAATTTTCACAAATGATGTATTTTTGTTGCCGAAATACAACAAACAGTGTTCGATAAAATTCGACAAACGACAAACGTGTTTTTTTGTAGTTTTTTACAGATAATGGTTCGCGACCCAGCGTGCGCGAGTCCGACTCTCACTTGGCCGGGTTTTATTTTATTATTTTACAGAAATAATATACGATCATGCATTCTACATGATGTTATGTGGCCACTGCCGCCCATGGGTATCTTTGATGGCTACGATAGAACGCCTCCTGTAAGGACTGTGTTCTGGTTTAAAGGGCGACATAGCGACGTATACTGAACTGACGCATTCCAACTGACTCCTCAAGGGTAGCAATGAGTGGTCGAACTTAAGTCACCTCATGTTAGGACTCTAATCCTATCTGAGGTTGAAATTAGAATCCCACCACTGTTCTTTCTAAAATTACTTGCGTATTACAAAATAATTACCACTGCTTCACGGTCTTTCATCGTGGAGCAGTAAGAACTATTTTGTAATTTAATGATGTGGTAAAGTATTATAAATCGTAGAACACTGGCTGCACGCACGCAAAAGTGTCACGTTCCGCCTGAGCCTGAGCGTGCAAGCGAGAGCGCGGAAATAATATTTGAATTAACGAGTGTAAATAAATGTTAATTTAACGAAAAAATATAATTTTCAAGTAGCTCCATCTTTGTATTATACAAAATAATGATAATTCAGTGATAATAATTCAATTCAATGTTTCTTTATGACATCATCACATAAAACTATCATCTGAAAACTGATTTTACAGACAACCAATTTTTTATTTTTATTTTAAGTTATTTAGAAATTTTCCGTTTGTTCCCAATGTGCAACATAGCGGTTATAATCAAATACGGAATCGTATTTCATATTGGTCATCGCACGTAAAGATATCTGGTCTATACGCTTTCAACTGACACCACTGCCCACTTAACACCTACACAGCTACGACACTGGAAGCACCACAAACTAAGTATTTAGCAAGGATGGTATATTTCAATGAGTAAAATCTATTTACTTAAAATATTTTATTATAAACATAAAAAAACCCTAAACTATATGTATATAATTAAAATCGATATATATAAAAGGCAATTCCGACTCACGGACTTATATATCAACGCGAGCTGAAACAACTGTACCTAGGACCTTGAAATTTGGTACAGGGGTTTTTTTTATAGTGTCAGTGAGCGATAAGAAAAGATTTTTAGAAAGTCAACCCCTAAGGAGGTTAAATAGGGGTTAAAAGCTTATAAGGTCGCCCTATTCTGGATCTGGAACTATAGGGACGACCATTAGGGAGACTCGTTTGTTACTTCAATCAGATAAAAAAGAGGTAGCGCATTAAACAGCATCTTCCGCTTTTTATTATTGTAGCACTTATTTTTCTCTGTTCAGTTTAAGCAGCCGACCAAAACTGTCAACCGAAATACATAGCAAAAGCTTGAAGAGCTACCATCTAAAGGCACTGCGAGATATGGGTGCAACATATAACAAAAAAAAATGACAAAACGTCACACACAACCCTGATCGTAAGATGATATACACGGCTATTCACTGTTTGTCCTATCTCTTTCTGTACCGGTTGCACAGGTTTTCAATATGATTTCATGTCTAGAGACTAGACTATCAAATGCCTATGTTTAAATATATTAACCCTGCACTCGCGTTTGAACGCATATTTGATATATTGAACAGGTTAATGTAAAGCCTGTTACATTGTAGCGTACTATAAAGTTTCTCAAAGGAATTGTCAAGGCTATTAAATTGCTTGCACATAAAAGTTATTACACCGTTCGGGAAGTGTTTAGAAGGATTTAAATAAAATAGTCATGCTGTGCATAACTTGTGTTTTGTAAATACAAGTTTACTGAGATTTCACTGCAATGTATGATGATAATGATTATTATTTTTGTATAATATGGCAGTATGGGATGGTAATTGGCAACTGCTACCCATGGCTATCTGTGATCAATACCAAATAAGACTAGAATCTTACATGAGGTTGACCACAGATGTTACTTCATCTGAGTACTAAGTGGGAACGCCTCGGATCAATAAATGTCTCTGTTCAGAACAAATCACTGTTGTTGTTGTTGTTGGGTAGAAATAGGTGATGTTGTACAACCTAAGCTAAACAAGTTGGTTAAAAGAATACAAAGTATTACGAAGAAAAAAGGCAAACCCCTGAGTCTCTTGCTGGATCTTCTCAGATGAGATCAGCATTAAACTACATTTTGTCATTTTATCTACGTCTGGGCGGCAAAACTGTGCGTTTTCATAAAAAAACCGCTAAGTTATGTTCCGATCCAGTAGTAGTGTAAGAAAATAATTGTAACTGAAAATTTGTAAGTAACCCAGTAGGGTAAAAAATAAATATATTTCATTTCATTTCAGTTAACTAACATAGTGAGGTTAAATATTTCAGTATTTATACCCGAAAGCTAAATTATGAGCTCATATTTAAAATTTGTACGCAAAAACGCTATTAAGTCGACACCTTGTCAACCTTACACTAAAAGCAGTTAACGAAGAAACTTTTAAACTTATAACTTATGAATAAATTGCGTCAACTTAAACCAACTCGTGACCCCTTGGGCAGGTCACACGCGAAAAGAAAAACTAAAACATCAGGGTCGTAGCAAATTACGTTCCGTTTTTAAATGTGCCCTTATTTTGACAGTCTCTTATTAAGGTACTGTACGCAGAGGCGTTACGTTAATACCCCAGAGGACTAAGATAGAACGCCTCGATAAGTACATCTTACCACACTCCTCAAACTATTATATATAGTCCCGTCGTTTTTATATTGTCTCGCTGCTCGGAACGGATCTCTTATGATTAGAGGGGTTTTAATAGACCACCGCATTGTCCCAGAGCGGATCGATATAAAATTCACATATCTTTAGGATTTTTTTACGAAATATGTGTAGGTTTAATCAGTATAGGTTTATTTCACCGAAAAAGCAGTGATAATTAATTTCTAATTGCCTGAGTTTCGAACCTCGGACCCTCATAGGTTGGCTAAGTTTCAACGATTAGGTTCAAGGTAAGTTTCATTCAATTCAACTCAACAGTGATTTTATAGAGTTAAAATAATTATGGTGTTTGTGTATTTATTCCTTCAAATAAAAAGATAAGGAGTTTTATAATATCATGATGAGATACGAAGTCATACAAATTAAATCATTGTTTGTATTAATTCCTTTCATGCAGTTAATTAATTCATTCATTTACATGTGTTCACTAACATGTTACAATTTTCACAAATAAAACGAACTCTCAGTACATTTCTTTTTATAAACCCTTTCGTTGGATATTTTTACCTCTATATTTATAACGGAACGCATCTTAGCCGTTCCCTGGACGCTACCGGGCGCGCACGTGAAATATGTTTACAATTCTGTACACTACGCTACGTAACATGACCAGTTTAAATATACCCTTCGTCGTTTTGAACGGTCTCACCATTGGCGAAGAGCGATCGGTACAAACTATATATCGTAAGATTGCCTGAACTCTTAAGTTGAAAGGGCTTAAGGCTTTTTATAGACAAAAAAAAACATAACTTTTTTTGTTATATAGATTTTTTCGTTAATTTTTCTTGATAACAAAAAAAAACTTGCGATGGATAAACAATAAATAATTTGATTTCGATGTTTTTTATCAAACTGAAGTAATTTTCATAAACATCTGCAATCAACACTCGATAGGATTTAAGTTCTTCCTGACAATGGTCGAATACATTAATATCTTTGAAGATTTCGTTTTAAAACCTTGGATGTCTCTCTTTGAATTAAAATTCAACATTGCTTATCATCGCTGTTATAAATAAGAAATCTGTGTGGCATTTGCATGGTATCGCCCAAATTTTACACGGAAAATCATATTTTGAACATCAATTCAGTATACAAACTAATTAAGCCTAACATTTACCCGAAGGCTATAAAACATTCGCTTTGAGCGTCATTGTATAAATCGCTTCAAGGGACGAGCGTTTAAGTAAATATATATGCCCGATCGTATAGACCACAAAAAATCGCTGTTCCAATTATAGCGAGATTTTCTGAAAATTGCTCAACGCTGCTGCTTGCAGTGCCAAGCGATTTTTTCATGGCCTGCGGGTCACTCGCTTGCAATACGACTAATGGTACGCGAGCGGTGCTAACACTGGTCGGTGTAGTATGATACAATAACAATATATCAAAGGGACAGCTGCCGAAAGTGAAGAATGGTCGCCGTCAGCAGGGTACTCCTTGAGGAGTTGGATTCGCAGTGATGTAGAGCCGATACACTCCCAAAAAGGTATTTTATGAATGTCAAGAACAGATTCTTGGGTATTACGGAACGGTGAACTCTACGTCAATATAGAATTGATATACACGTCCAAAAGTGTGAACTTTATTTTTTTGTATGTATGTCTGTAAATCTTTATATTTCCTTGTTTATAGCAATTTAAGTACTTAATTGTAGTAATAATACTTGTATTATTATTATTTACATATATATGTAATAAGCACTCTATATTTATTGAAATAAAAAAGAATATAAAAATATGTTATAGATATCATAGGCATATAAAAAGACGGCAATCCAGACGCCCAGACCGAGCACAGGCATCTTAATTAAATATGTAAATATTTAGACTCGCTGGGGATCTAACCTGAGACTATGCGTAACAGACACGCGATACGTCTAGTATAAGCCAAAAACCTTTAATGTTCATATTAAATTTTCTATAATTATTATATAGTCACGTATTTGTAAAGAAAAATGGATTTCGACAACCCTACCTATATATCTATGTATATAGGGAACATATATCTTTTACCTGCTCCATACAAGTATTGGGACGTTGTTCAAACTCCAATAAATCATACACACGTTAAGTAAAGTAGTGCTTCGCGAGACTGGGACATTTTTTACAAGCCGGGACACTATTTTATATAAGCCGTCAAAAGTGAGGTGTGTTGTCGATAAAATTCGGTTTTATCTAACCGAGTAGTTTTTTTATAAACATTTTATGAGGTTTTGTCAAAAGAGTAACATAAAAGTATAAATAAACACTTTCTATAATCACCTCAATAGTAGGATTTTCTTGGTGGATTTTTATGGACACACATAGACGAATACACTAACACCCAGACCCAGAACTGAATTTAAACTCATTATTCAGATGTCTATCTGGTCGGGGATCGAACCCGAATCCCACTGCGTGTCAGACCGGTATGCTATGGTAACCGATATGGTGACCGGTATGGTGACACCGCTACGCCGTTTATACATCACATCAGCCTCTTTCGTTCCACTGCTGGACATAGGCCTCCCCCAAGGTGTGCCACAACGCTCGGTCCTCCGCTGCTCTCATCCAGCCACTACCACCGATCTTCTTAAGGTCGTCAGTCCAGCGAGCCGGAGGGCGTCCTACACTACGTCTGCCAATTCGTGGTCTCCACTCTAGAACTCGTCTGCCCCATCGGCCATCGGTCCTACGACATATGTGACCAGCCCGCTGCCACTTCAGCTTGCTTATTCTTATAGCTATGTCGGATACTCTAGTTCTTTGCCGGATCTACGTATTACGGATTTTATCCCGCAAAGAAACACCGAGCATAGCACGTACCATCGCACGCTGAGCTAGTTTTAACTTGTGGACTAGTCCCAATGTCAGAGTCCACGTATTGGCAGCGTAGGTCAGGTCACTGTAGCATTAATGTGTTTGGAATAAATTAAGACAGGTAACGTTGTTCAAAGTATTAAAAAAAAACCGATTACTTATAAACTATTTTTAAAAAGGATTTTTGGAATGGTCTATCTACTTTTTAACATCATAAAAAAGTCATCCCTATTTACAGGAATCCTACAGGAATCCAAGGAAGGAAGGAATACCTGTTCTGTATGAAGTTGCTCACAGGTGTCCACGGGTGGCAGCAACCACTTACCATCATGTGGGCTGCATGCTCGTTTGTTACTTCATACACGCAATGAAGGAAAATAAAAAGTAGTAATGTCATAAAATATGTTAGTATATCGACGGGAATAGTATTTGATGCAATATGAAATAAATTCCAATGTGCGATAGTTCTAAGTTACAGAAACTTTTATCTATTAACTTTTTATGTTGCCATCCAATGTACCATTCACGTGTATGAAAATTACCTTAATTTCAGTTTACGACATCAATAACCATTTCTACAGGAGTAAAAACTTCTCGAAAAAATTGGACTCCGTAGAAATTGAAAGTTGATATCTCACTCAGTTTCAAAACTGATTAAGATTTGTAACATGCATTTTATTATATACATATAATTTTTTTTTTAATTTTTGCTGAGATTGGGGATGGTTTCTTTTTTTAGTTAAAAAAATAAATAAACCGGAGGTATATTTGTTGAACATAATATCCTCGATTTTGTTGAACATAATTCTCGGTAGTATAGCGCTAAGTATCCCCGCCTGTCAAGCGGGAGACCGCGGTTCGATTCCCCGCCGGGAAGCCACGCGTCAAATGGACTAAGAATTGCAAACCATTAGCAATAGGTTCGATGGTGATTATTAAGAATGACGATCGCGGTCCCTTGCACTGCTAGCCTTCCAACCAAGTTCCTTACAATAATTTATAACAAACGGTAATAAATATTATTTTTATTCTGTTTCAAGTATATGTTGTTATATCCACAGAAATATATCATCTGTAATCGGAAAAGAAGTCGATTCCATTTTTTTTTAATAAGTATCTGTTAGTAGTTTTGTGTTGACCATCCATGTATCGTTGTGTATACATAAATCGTGGTCTAACAAAGGAAGACAATTTATTAATTACAAAATGTATTTATTATTTATTTTTTCCGTAATCAAATTTCAAATGTCTATGTAACCTCGGTTCATATACAGCTTGGTGGCTTGACAGACAGACAACCATCCTGTTTTTACACTTTGGGCATGATTCCATATAAATATAATTTACAGATTAGTTAAGTTTCTCATTTTAAGTGACAATTACTGTAACGTATGTCTTATGAGCAGTGATAGCCTAATGGTTGAAACTCGGCCTCTCAATCGAGGATCCGGGGTTCGAATCCAAGGCACGCACCACTGATTTTTCTGAAAAAATTATGTGCGTATTAAAATTAAAATTAAATTATCACTGCTTTACGGTGAAGGAAAACATCGCGAGAAAACCTGCACATCTGAGAGTTCTAAAAAAAGGAGTTCTCAAAGGTGTGTGAAGTCTACCAATTCGCTTTTGGCCAGCGCGGTGGACTATGGCCGAAAACTCTCATTATGTGAGAAGACCCGTGCCCAGCCGTGGGACAATAATAGGAAGTATTTTAATATAGGAGTATTTTGGTTTAAAGAATCTTTAAACCAAAATACTAGACTATATTATTCCAATGCTACGTTCGACCATGTAGCTTTAAACTTTAGATCGGAGCGCAAAATTAATTACCATCAGCTAGTAGAATATAATAGGTTTTGTAGCCACTACTGCAACTCGGTGTAAGTTATTACAAACTAATGACTATTGATAAACCAACGTCGAAGTTTATGTTCCGCATAATTGTGCTTGGAATACCAGTTAACTGGCAAAATTTGTGTTTGCAAGTAGCGTAGCAAATAAAATCACAAATGAGAGGAAGATTTTCAAAGGCTATAAAAGGTACAAAGGTATAAAGAGTATGGAAGGTAGATATCGCAAGGTTTACCATCAAGTGGACTGCATTTTTTTTAATACATATGAAGTAGCAAACGAGCAAGCAGCCCACCTAATAGTAAGTGGTCACTTCCGTCCATGGACATTTGTAAGCAACTCCATGTAGAACAGGGTTTTACCTGATGTCGATCACAGATGCGTTGCTACTCCCGAGGACTGAGATGTTTGCCTCATATAAAAGTGAGCCGGCAACCACACCCTTCCACCGAAACGCAAGAACTGCTTTATGCTAGAAATAGGTGTGGCGGTGGTACTTCCCGGTCAAACTACATTGGTTCTACCACCTTCCGGCACCTGCATGCTCGTTTGCAATTTGAATGTGATAAAAAAACCGAGGCAATCTTCGGAATTTGTTAGGTCCTTGGTAGTAACAATGCATGATCTGATCCTACTAAGGTTCAATTCTATTGCCCACTTGCCATCTGATGGACTGGTTGGTCGTTATTTCGACAAAGAATGGCTTTGTTTTCACCACCGCCACAAGTTTTTGTACTCAATAGCTATGTTATTGTTTAAAGGATGTGATTAGTCAGTCTTACTTTTTAAAATTATACAGATACTACTTACTTTAAACGAGTATACAATATGCTTATTGGCTACTGCTGATCTAGGACATTCGTAATAAACTCCAGATAAGATGGAAGCCGTATGACAATGCATGGTAAGACCAGAGGTCAGACACAGACATGACAGGACCAAATTGAAACGCCTCGTAGGATCATGCTCATACCAGAGCAGAACAACAAAGCAACAAACAAGGTTTTTATAAGCCAGAAATAAGTGTAACGGTGATGCCTTCCGACGGCCTTCAAACTACAAAGTTCTTCATAGTTACCCGAGTTAGTACTTAGTTTTATTTATGTTTTACAAATTAGATTACATAAAAAGCAATTTAATAAAAATGGACGATACAGTTTCTAGCTATGAGTTTAACTTTACATTTAACCACACTTATTTCCAGGAATATAAATAAAATGTAAGTTCTATGAATGCAGTAACTTTTCTCTTCCAACGTATATTTCACTATGGTACTGCAATATTGCAGTAAGAATGAATGTAGGGCCACTTGACTTCATTGCGAAATATTCTCTAAGCGCATTTTACTATGTCTTCTTAAAATATTGCACAAAATGTAGATAAAGGAGATTTACTTGGGGAATTTTTTGACCGTCGCATATAGCTAGGTATTTAAGTGGTTGGCTGTTCTAAGTGTACAACGCTAATGCTCACATTTGGGAAATGTATCACTTGATCTCTTGTTTCATTAGCGAAAAAGGAGGTGGCCTTTTTAACCGACTGCATAAAGAAGGAGATTTCTCAATTCAATCGTACATATGTTTTTTTATGTGTGTCGTGAATTACTTTATCGTTTATTGAGCGATTTTCATGATATTTATATTCCAAGGTGGTCCCATGATAAAGAAACTAGGGTCTGATGATTGCATTCTAGAGAAAATGAGAGGAACTTTCGAGAATGGTAGGGGAGACTAGTGTGTTTGTCATTTTTTTTAATTAAGCGTTTTAAAGCTCTATAATAATTTATTCAAGGTCTGAAGTCAACCTGATGATGGAGTGGGAAGACAGGCGAATGAACTTCTCTACGTATTTACCTAATCATACTTGTGGATACATGAGGAAGTGGAGGTACGGAACCCTAAAAATCACAATATACGTGGGATAGCTCAATAATATCTCACAAAGCATGATAGGATCCGAATGTTTTGTTGCCTTGAAATTATACTAAAGAAATATTCAGAAATCGAAATCTACAACTTGAAGTCGACGTTAGAGTAGCTATTCCTTAAGAGCATTTTCATAAGTAAGTTTCTGAAAGTACCCTAGCTTTCAACATTCAGAAATCTAAACTGAGTACTTCACGTATATGGCATAATGCGAGCTATTTCGTAGAGTATGTACAAGTAAGTCTCGTTGTTTTGAGTATGTAAAAATCAGAATAGACACTGTAAAATCCTCGAGTTACAAAAATCTGTGAGCTGGGAGTTTAAAGCGCATACAAAGGTTTTAGAAAGCACATTGCTCGGTAAAATATTTTCAAATACAGTTGTGCTATCTTTGTAAATACCTTCAATCAAATGCAAACAACTCAAATATCTGAAAACTTCGCTTGTGAAAATTGCTGTGAGCATTCAAATATCTACAAGAAAAAAACACTTGAAATCAAATCAAAGAGTGTTAAATAGTTTATACTACAAAATTTGTTAGTTTGTAAAAATTGCTACGATCATTTGAATATATAGAAAAAACTTTCAAATCAAACAGTATAACTGTTTAATATTCTATGTATATATTTTGCAGTGTTAAGCAGTTTATACTATTTGGTGTCCCTTTCTAAAAATCCAATAAATCTTGCATTCCTTCTATCGTGTACTGAACGTTATTTCAAAAAGCATGTCGTAAGCGCTGGCATGCGGCGCACTGCTCGAATTCTAACACCAGATGGAAGTAAAGGCGTTTGACGAAGATGTAGATTTAATGGATGTGTCTGGCAGATTTCCTTTATATGGGTAAAGAGAGTTAAAGATAAGTCATGTTCAAGTAGAACTTTACATTACATCGTACATCGGACATACGTTTGGACGTCTCATGAATCGCAACATATTATAAGATGGCATAAAAAATAAATAAGAATGATTACAAATAACCCCGCTAATCTTATTTCCGGATTTTCTAAGTTGATGTTGTGTTTTAATCCGGACGTAGTGTAAAGAAAATATTGTAACCGACAATTTGTAGGCGCCCCCGTAGGCCTATACAAAAGAAACATATATAACTCAATTTTACAATATACCAACTCGAAGAGAGCGGCGTTTATCACTTTCCTTTTGTAAATCAGATGTTGGAATCATAGATGGCGCTTAAATTTCCCAAAAAAAAGTTATCGGTTACTCAAATTAAAATTTCATTTACCGTAAGAATAACAGTAATTTCATATCTACATTATGAAGACCCGTAGGTCTGGCAAAACGGTCACTATACCGGTCTGACACGCAGTGGGTCCCGGGTTCAATCCCCAGCCAGACAGAAATTTGAATGAAGAGTTTAGATTTCTGTTCTGGGTTTGGGAGTTTGCGTCTTTGTGTGTCCATGGCACATACGACACGAGAAAATACTAGTAATCCTGGGGCTATGAGTGCAGCAAGCGTTTTAAGCGTTTATATCAAGAGATTATACTATAATGTACTCGTGCCACGTGCCTGTTTATTTAAACAGTGGCACGCGGCGCGCGTGTTTCTCTCGACAAGTTACAGTCGTGTGGATGCAAACAACTCAGTTTCTAGCACTGGAAGTTGCTTTCACGAAGACGTAGAATTAATATGGTTAACATTGCCTGACTTAGCTTATTTATCAATGGTAGGATTCCTCGTGATTTTAATGTATCATCGTTTTTTTAGCAGTATAGTGCTAGTGTAATACTTACTAGGTAGAAGAACCAGAATCGTTCGAACGTGGAGGTAACACCGCTATGCCGTTTTGTTGTGTAGCAGTTTTTGCGTTTCGGTGAAAGGGTGTGGTTGCCGAATCACTTATATAGTATACTGATATATTTATGTGATCCTTGAGAGTAGCAACGTATCTAAAATCGGCTTCAGATAGAAACCGTATTATATATGAAGTTGCTTGCTGATGTCCATACTTACAGCCATACAAAAAGTCTTAAAGTATAGGCAACTAATAACAAACTAGGTTAAGTTCAATGAAATTTTCATCGATTTTCTAACTATGAAGTTGCAATATCTTGCCTATATATATAAATAGGCCTATAATGGTACCTAAAATATATCTATTTTAGGTACCATTATAGGCCTGTTTATAGCAGCTGTCATGTGTCCATACAATAGTCAGCATTTTGGTACCAATTATGGATCGTCAAAGTATGATTAGGTACTCGTATCCACATTGCATTCGAATAGGTTATATAAGATAAATGGGTTAAAAGCTTTACGATGACGCATTACGTCAACCGTCCTTTGGGAAATTGTTATTGGCGCGTTACCGTTTAATATCTCTATTGAGTTAAGATGTGCTTCTACTTTTATGATCGATATTTTATAAGTAAGCTGTCGGTTCAATTTGCGCACTCTTTTCTGTCATGAACGTGCAAGATGTTGAATGAGCTTCCTCTTGAGGTATTCCCGGAGCGCTATGACATGGGGCTCTTCAAAAAGATGAAAAAGACCTCTCCTTGACATCCAGCGATGCATTAGGAACTCCTCTGGTGTTGCAAATGTCCATAAGCAATGGTGAAATGATGACTACTTTCCATCCTTATAATTTGATTAAGCTATTAAAAAATGTAAAGTCGTTGGGTCACTTCTAGTTTAAGAATTTTTATTTATATCCATGTAGAAGTACCAAATGTGTAATAAGGTGCACCTTGCAGTAAAATTATTTCTTGCAACGATTGAAATCGACGGTTCTGAAATATTTAAAATTTTGCGTTTTAAGATTTTCTCACCTTTTATATTTATCTTCTTATCTTCCTATGTGATTTAAGTAGCAAACGAGCATGCATACCATCAGTAAACGATAATTGCTATAAATAGATATATTTATGTATATATAAGGGCAGCCCTAGACGCTCGCATGTAACCCCTAAGAAAAAAGAATGCCACATGTTATTTTACCTTCATTTGATTTTAACGATATGAAATCGTTAAAATCAAAACCTAGTAACTTCGAATGATCGTTAGAAGGTAGGAACTACAGTGAAGAAGTGCTTCAAGGGCCGAACGAAGAATTCCAGCAATAGTAGCATTTGAACTACTCCACAGCCATCATCTCCGACTTAAGTACGATTGAAATATAGTCCATTATAGTATATACCCTACTAATTATACTCTAATGTTCAATATTTGACTCGATTGTCTACTCGTTTGGACTAATTTATGTTGGAAATTGCTTAAACTCGAAATAGCTAATCGATTCGCCACATTTCAGTTGCACTCCGAATCATAGTGAAATGAACATTCAACATGCGAGCAACAAGCGTATCGCCTACTGATTTGATAGTGAAATGAAAGATTGAAAATGTAGCCTCAGTTTCGGATATTTGAATGAAACGCTCGCATTTCTTTTTTATATAAGAATGAAGAAGCAAACGCATGCAGTCCATTTGATGGTAAGTGGTTACTGCCGCCCATGAAGATCTGTAAGCAACTTCAAATATAACAGGGGTTCTATCTGAAGTCGATCACATATGCGTTGTTACTCCCGAGGACTAAGATGCTCGCCTCATATACATATAAGTGAGTGAGACGGAGTGAGTTGTACTGATACGTACATGTTTGTAGTTGTGTTTATATGAAGAAGTCTTCCTCGAGCGCTGTAACGTGGAACATATTAATTGCAGAATAGTTTTTATGTTCGTAATTTTGTTTTTAGACCTGTAGTAAAAAAGTAACAGGCTATCTGTAGGAAGTTTTGTGAAGATGTATTCAGAACGGTTTCTGAAATTATGCGGAATACATGAGGGTCCGGGTTGAATTCCATAATTAGTAAAACAATTATAAGTTTAGGTTTTTTCTATGTGTTTCAGTTGAGGTCGTTTTCCGATCTAGTGATGGTGTAAGAAAAAAAAATAAAAATAAAAATGTACCTAACTGGCAATATGTAAATGCCCCCGTAGGTCTATGCAAAATAAACACATTTCATTTCTTAACTACAAGCTTTGCAATGTACCGTAACACGATAGACGAAAATCAATAGTTCAAATATTGCAAACGTCAGCACTACGGGTTAACGTACGCATTACCAAAGACAAAGTTTCATGAATGAACCGACTGGCAACACTCTTAATTGGGTTTGGTGTCGCCGCGTCAAATATTTGAATACCACGAACAAAAGACAACAAAAACACCGACTGCTTAAAACGAAATATTGGTTCATAATAGTACACATTTCATCATCTGATACCCATATTGTCGTAATAGTAAAAAAAATCGCCCCTCCCCTCCTCTTTCATCTATTTTTAGGCTCCATTTTTTTTAAATACAAACTGTGACAATTATAATGATATGTCACACGTCATATTCCGTCAAGTCGTTTGGGCCGTAGGTGGGTGTCAAAGAAATGAACATACATACAAACAAACAGGAGGCCAATGTTTTTCGAGTGTATGTAGCTCGAAAAACACTGGCCTCCTTCTGACGAAGTCTGGTAATAATTCCAGATTAATAATTATTTTACCGTTCAAATGAGTAGTATTTCCCTTATTGTTGTTTTCTGATCAAAACTCATAATAATTAATTATGGGCTCTGTTTAGCAAGACAATGAAATTTGATCGAAATTCTGTTCAAATGTAAGCTGATCTTACTTTCATAAAATTGATGAAAAGACCAAACTTTCCCAATACCAATTGTATCTGAACAGGGTAGGGATGGGGGATTATTCATAAATTATTGAAAAATCGATTTTTTATCGAAGCAATGAATTGATAATTATTAAAAATAAAAATTTCGACGTTTCTGTTGTATATACCTAACTTAAAACTGATTTCGTACTGATATTTCCTTTGGGCGACTTATTTTCTGGCATTAAATTTAACTTACCACTTGTTTCACATAAATAATTTGAAATTAATATTATATGATTCAATACATTACTTAAAAACGATCTTAATGTTTGTAAAAAAATAATCTTTTAATGTTTGAATGTTTTTGAATCGATTTTTCTATTAAAAATTTGAATCTATTTGAAAATCGATCATTAAAGTCGCCATCCCTACGATAAAGCTACTTGTAATAAAATATCTATTAGCGATACTTCAAAATTTCGTTTATTTAAGGCTCCCGAGAGAACCAATTACTAGGAATAACTAAGCTCTAGATTTAATTTTCTATTTTATGCCAGATTAGGTCTCAATTATGACATATTTTTTGCTATTGCAGGATTACGCGCTTATAAAATATTTATTAAATTGAAAATGGTTAGTTTAGAATATTAACGTTCATTTATAAAAAAGTTAAACAAGTTACATTATTAAAAATATTAAATTAAAAGACGCGACCATTTAAAATCCTTATATATTGCCTTAACTTGCTTAACTTCTTTGTTTCTAAGATGTTAGTTTTTATTATTGGTATATTAAAGTTTGCTTATAAAATCAATGCTTTGGCAAAGGTATGCTCCACCATTTTTCCCTATTTACAGACGCGATTTTTAAAATGACATAGCCTATGTTTCTCTAGTAATAACTAATTGAATCCAATGATACTCGTATCTCATATGTCGTAATCCGTCAAGCCGTTTAGGCTGTAGCGAATTACAAATAAATGGAAACACATACACATAGGTATGTATGTGTACACAAAATATACACACGTTCGAAATAAAACTTCCCTCTGACACAGTCGGGTAAATGTAAAATATTATAAATACTCTCAATTCACTCAAGACACTCAATTTGACTATAGTTTCTCAATTGAAAACGCTATACCTATACCTTTCGCGTACGATTAAGACGGAACTACATCATTATCAAATCGTAATTCCCTTCATTATAATGACCTTTTTACCAACGCTGTATTAATACTGGTTCACGGGGCATTCCAAATTAGTCCTTCAACCCAGATTTTGGCAAAGGGAGATCTCTCGGCAGGCTAGGTGATCACCATGGGAGCGGCCGTGCTCCGGCAGTCTCTGTTCGGAACTTGTATATATGCACGATGTTGAGAAAACTCCGATAGCGTGATTCATAATACGGTGACGTCATCTCTTGATGAGTAGCGGGAGGTCGCCACACAGATGTCTAATTTTATACAATCATTGTTCTTTTTAAAGTGAAGCAAACTTAATTCTTGTTTACATAAGTATATTCATATGGGTCATTTATAATGAAACTGCTTCAAAGTTTAGCTGACACACGTTTTTTTAAACTGTGTTATGATGTAAAACTTATGTAATTTTATCTCCAAAGGAACGCAACCGGAGTCTTCCGAGCGCATTGCCCATACGAGCTCCACGCAGGTGAGCGGCTGGGTCCACCGCACCGACCGGTCTTTCCGACGGTACGCGACCACACATATCAAATATCTTCCCTAGGTCATCTGACTGGATGGTTCGAGCTCCCACTCTTGCCGCCACAACCATGAAGGCCACCTTTTAGTCGTCTCTTACGGCAGAGGATACCGTAGCCATATTCTGATCCCGGAACTATAGGTACGTAGTTATAACCGCACCTAAACCTTCATTGAACGAAAATCAAGGTTTTAAAACTCCCAAGAGCTGTTATAATGTTAACCTCACTTAAAATTCCTAGGAATATCCGCAGAACACAAAATGGATGTTGTTAGTGCTACGGTTTCGTTGAAAGAATGTAACATTAATTAAATTCCCAACTCTCTAGCCTTTGTACCGAGTTAAGTAACCAGTATAGCTAGACCCCGTATAGATTCAACGGGTTTTACGTGTTGTATGTAATACGATATACTGTAAGTAACCCGCGTATCACGTTACGTTGGTTAAAGTTTTCTTTAAAAATATGAAATTGTTTTCGTCCCAATCTTCCTGAGAGATTCATAACTGTTTACACAATTAAGTTAGTCGTGTTAGCTTTTTTGCTGTTATTAAATTGTTATAATGAACAGTGTTTTGGTCTTAATGTACCTATAACTATCAACAACTTTGTGGGTAGAATTATTATACTACTTGACTAAGCTAACTAGACGAACGGGAGGAATGCGGTCTCCCTCCCCGGTCCCGTCTCATGCTCCGCTCTCGTCTTAGTACCGTTCGTGCCTAAACTCTCTAATCTATTATGATTTATTAAAAAAATAAATATGCGAAGATTAATTTGTTGTACTCATTAGTTTAAACATTAAAAATTAAT
The DNA here is from genome assembly GCA_018249875.1 of Cecropterus toxeus. Taxonomy (NCBI): domain Eukaryota; kingdom Metazoa; phylum Arthropoda; class Insecta; order Lepidoptera; family Hesperiidae; genus Cecropterus; species Cecropterus toxeus. Next base: position 2,060 of record DWNE01000737.1, on the reverse strand, counting down.
TAAAAACGGGAATTTATGTAAATTTACATCTCATTGAAATCAACATTTTACGAAAAATCATTATTGCTATTTTTTTGTCATCAGTACTTGCGAGCTTGCGAGTGACGTCACGTTTAACATTCGTTTGATCAGTTTGGTCGACTTGTAGTTTAGCTGCATTTACACTATCGTCACAATTAATTGTGCGCTAAAAATCAGTAGTGTTGCTTTATTGTTTACGTTAATTGCCTAGAATGCAAGGGATTAATATAAGGTATGACCAATTTACCCACTTACTGCTTCAACAATCTATCTAGATACTACGCTGTTTTAATGAATAAGTAATAATAATAAAATTACTAATACATAAAAAAAACCACAAATAGCATAGGTAATGGAGAGTCGCATTGGTATATATTTAACTAGAGTCGTTAGGGCTGGCAACATTTTTTAGAAATTAAAGTACAATGATTATGAAAGGTAAAATAACAATATTGTTCTCATAAAGTCTAGTGTACAATTACATCAAATAAGTACAATATTTTATTACCAAGTACGGGTGACAACCCTAGTGGCTATGAACAGGTGTCCTCTATTTGTAGGGATAAAAAAGTCTATCCCAGCAGTGGGATATATTACAAATATTATAAATGCAAAAGTTTGTGAGGATGTTTGAGTACTTGATACTCTTTTACGGAACACTATTGGTCGAATTCGGCTTAAGTGTGATACTCAGATTGGATCAACATATGCGATAGTCTTTACTGTGATAAAAATAAACGTAGCGAGCAAAGCCGCGGTAATAAGCGTTATAAATAAATTCAACCCGTCTGGTACTTATTTGTTACTCTAATACGCAGTGTACTTATTTGTTACCTAATACGATGAAATTTCTTTAATCAGCAGATTCCTAAGCGTTTTCTAAAAAAGTATATCGAAACGGAGTACAACCCGTAACTCAGTGAAGCAAAAACCAAACAAATTGTTTTATCTCGAAGCTTCCATTCTTGTGTACTGTCTGTTATTATTTATCCAGCTCTTTTATTCTTGCATTTATTTTTTAAACACGCCTTCTACACTCATAGCCCCACGCTAGGATTTCCTCCTGTGTCGTGGGTGCCACGAATACACAAACACGAATACACAAACACCCAGACCCAGAACAATAGTGCGGTTAAAAATTCCACAGACATTACGTCTCTTCCATGACCACGGGTATCTTTTGAAGGTTTCGAGACGAAAAAAGGCTTATATCCTTGCACACAACCAACAAAAAATCGTTCGTTCACCTGCTCATTGTTTACAATCTCATTCGCTTAATCAGTATGAAAAAGAAAACAGAATAAAAATTGAAATAACCATTTATTCGGGGTTCCACTGAATTATGGCCGATTTATTTCGTTTCAAGATAAATAGGCGTATCTTTGTTTTTGCAAAACGCGTAGGAATCCACTGATTAAAGATAATGAGGGATATAAAATGGCCGTTTGGTTTCAAAATGTAGCTCGATTAAATGGTAATCTGAAGAGGTGAATTTGATGAACGAATAAATTTTGTTTCTGAATATTTTTTGTGACATTTTTAGGTTGATGAGGTGTATTCACAGTAAAAAAGGATTTATTACAAGGGGTATTTACTTAGAAAATAAAATCCATCAAGTGCGAGTCAGACTCGCGCATGGTGGGTTCGGTACCATTATCTATGTAAGGTGGCAAAGAATAATGTTTACTGTATGGGAACTCTGAAATATTTCTTTTATTCGGTTTTTACAGCGGCAAAAAATACATTATCTGTGAAAATTTCAACTGTCTAGCTATCACGGTTCTAGAGATACAGCCTGGTGACAGACAGACGGACAGACGTACAGACGGACAACGAAGTCTTAGTAATAGGGTTTTATTTTAACCCTTTTGGTACGGAAAACTAATAATACATTTCGGCTCACTTTTATATGAGGCGACCATCTCAGCCCCGGGAGTAGCAACGCAACGTGACAGACTTCACATAGAACTCCTGTTCTATATGAAGTTGCTTACAAATGTCCATGGGCGGCAGTAACCACTTACCATCAGGTGGGCTGC
>DWNE01000736.1:0-25995 GCA_018249875.1 Cecropterus toxeus | reverse complement strand
GCGCGGGGGGCGCGGGCGGCGGCGCGGGGGGCGGCGCCGCGGCCGCGCGTCACACGCCGCCCTTCACGAGCGCGCGGTGCGCGTGCGGCGCCGCGCGCCCGCCACGCCACACGCGCCGCCACGAGTCCAGCGTCTTGCCCGACCAGATCCACACGCCGGACGTGATGCCCACAGCTAGCGCCATGAAGTACTTCAGCATGAGCGCGGAGTACAGCGGCCGGTCGCCGCACGCCGCGCCGCACGCCACGCGCCGCAGCCAGCGCTCGCGCCCGCCCGCCTCGTACGCCAGGCAGCCGATCACGACGCCGGCGGGCACCGCGTACAGCACGCTGAACACGCCGATGCGGATCATCAGCTTCTCGAGCTTGTCCGCCTTGGAGCCGGCGCCGACGCCACCCTGCCGCTTGATCACCGACCGGATGCGAAACAGCGACACGAAGCCGGCCAGCAGGAACGTGGCACCGAGCGCGAAGTACACCACGAGCGGGGCGAGCACGTATTTCTTGAGGTTCTCCGGCGACGAGTTGCCCACGTAGCACACTCCCGCCACCGGGTCGCCGTCGACGGCTCCCGCCAGCAGAACGGCGACGGTCTTCGCGGCGGGAATCAGCCATGCGGCTAAATGGTAGTACTGGGCGTGGCCGGCGATCGCCTCGTTGCCCCACTTGAGGCCGGCCGCCAGGAACCACGCGAACGACAGCACCACCCACCAGATGGAGGACGACATGCCGAAGAAATATACGAGAATGAAAACGAGCGTGCAGGCGCCGGGGCCGTTGGCGGAAGTCTTGAGCAGCAAGCCGTCGCATGCGACTTCTTCATGGCCGATCGCGAGCCGCGCCAGGTAGCCCAGCGCCACCATGAAGTAGCACGCCGACAGGTAGACGATGGGGCGCTCCGGGTACTTGAAGCGCTGCGAGTCGATGAGGAAGGTGGTGAGCGTCATGAGCGTGGAGGCGGCGCAGAGGCCGCTCCAGAGCGCGACCCACACGGCCGCGAACTCCTTCTCCTCTTTCGTGAAGAAGGGGCCGCGGCACGGCAGCGCGCACGCGGGCACGCCCGCGACGGCGCTGGCGTTTGCGAGCGCGCGCACGGCCACCAGCGGCGGCCGGCACGCGCACGCGCACTCCTCGCCGGCCGCCTCGCCCGGGCTCGCAGCCGGGCCGCTTTCGCAGTTTTTTGGATCCTTGCAGTCTTTTTTGTAGGGCCTCCGCGGGGGCGGGCGGGGCGGCTCGGGTTCCTGGGCGCGGTCGTTTTCCTCCATGCATAGGTGGTCGGGGTCGCCCTGGCGGGGCAGCTTCTCGCAGGCCATGCGCTCGGGCCACTGGAAGCCGTACTTCTGCATGAGCGGCGCGCAGCCCGCGCGGGCGCGCTCGCACACACTCCGGCACGCAGGCAGCGGCATCGCGTAGTCCTCGATGCAGATGGGCGTGTACACCGAGCATAGGAAGAACTTCAGGTCCGCAGCGCACTTAATTTCCACGAGGGGCCAATACTGGTGTACCTGAAATACATAAAAATGGCACGTGAGATACAAGATATATGGATTACTTATGTACATACTGTGAGCGTTGATTGCCGATAACTCAAATTAGACCAATATTCGCTAATATGTTAATGTTGAATAATTTAGATAAGGGTAACTTCGAAGCGAGTATAGCAGTACGTTTATAACTAAGTATAGGCTTTTTAATTCGCAATTTGGGCATATTTGGCGTCGTTTAAATACGTCTGTTTTTACTTTTTACTATACTTATAATAAAATTTATCAATTACCTGCAGTTGTAATAACTGTACAAATTTTCAAATGCAGGGAAGTAACAATTAATAAGTTACCTCTAATCCGGCCTCCTCTTGCGTGTCATGGTCGAGCGCGTTGGGGAAGGAGGTGAGGTTGTAGCCGATGCCGCGGCACATGGGGATGGTGATCTCCTCGCAGCGCGGCTGCAGCGCCGCGGCCGCCGTCAGCGCCGCCGCCGCCAACGCCAGCGCCGCCCACATCTTGTGCGCGAACTACGCTAGCCGCATCTATAAACAACGAGCAAACATTAATCATCATTTAAACCAGTATTTACTTAAGAGCGCTATGACATGGGGCTCTTTAAGGCAAGTGAAAAAAGTTCTCTCCCATAGCCGGTGATGCTTTGACGACTCCTGTGGTGTTCTATGTACTTTTACAGTTAGACCACGTGTCTTATTCTTAGGTATAGTTAAAAATATATTCTCTATGCATTACTAAATATTCAAAGATGATTCAAAGATAATTATATGCTACTGCATTACATGCACGTGATGCGTGACTATAGTCTTAACCTCTCACTACTCTGAGAGGACATTGGAGACCAGCAGTGAAGCAGTATTTAGTTGACGAATGGCGATGATGAGTGCAACAGGTCTACTTGAGCGGTGAAGTCCCCAAAACATTTTTGGAGCGGTTGATAGAGCATTGGCTGAGTATTCTTTAATTAAAAATTAAACTGTGCCTTAATGGCTTTATGAAAACTTGTCATAAGCGGCATTTTTACCATAAAAACAATTCTAAAGATAAGTTTGTTAGCCTCTGACATCTGTTCTAAGTTAAAGTACCTCTATAAATCTTTTATTTACATTTGCATCCCATAAAACTTACATTGTACGAGATTAAATGCGGTTCTTATGTTGCATGTTGTAAGACAATGATATACGATTATAAGAGTGCGAAGAATATTAAAATACCTGACTAAAATACACAACTTAATCCCTATAATTTAGAAATAACGGCTTTTATGGTAATATGTAGTTATTATAATATAAATAACTTCGTTAAAGACTCATAGGTATTCAAATACAAAACTTAGTCACTCCATCACATTTATGATTATAACTAGTATATCATTATAAAACATAAGTATAAATAAATAAAGACACATTAAATGCAGTTTTAAGAAGGGATATTATGGAGTTATCGGATATCTGATATCGGAAGTAAAAAATTTGCCGTATCTGTACCCGATGTAAATGTTTCGGATAATTTTGGATATTTTTCTAGACATGTTTTTATAGATTTAGTAAATAACACATAAAATTGATTAGGTAGCTATAATAATAATTGATATGACTGACTGTAATAGCACATTATGACCTATTTGTATCTTTCGTTTAAAATTCTTAAATATGATATCCATTACCATTACAACGGATAATCCGAAATAATTACATATCCGTAACCGTATCCAAAACCGTTGTAATAATATTCCTATATCCGTATCTACATCAGGAATTTCATATGTATAACACCCCGTAAGATCAGAATCATCATCGGAAAATCAGAATCTAATGTATAACATATTTTTCTGGTTTTTCTTATTTTCTAAAATTTCATATGTATAACATCCCTGGTTTTTAAGTGCGGTATTATTTTAATTGTATCACACGAGACAATTTTATAACTGTTTTACACAACTTTTATTCAAACTATACGAGTATTATACTCTGAACACTCATAGCGCAAATAACACTTTAAAATCAGTTTAAGTAATCCCTTCTGACTACCGTTCACGGGGACACTTCTGGCCACGACACTCACCTACCTTAAGTTTATGAAATAAAGGTTAAATTGGTACAAACGTTACTGAAGCTATAGATAGCTGTTAACACCTGATAAGCCGATATTGATAGGAAGTGTTGGGAATACCCACGTGACAGCCGAGGATTGAATAGCGAATGCTAATGGATTTTTAATGGATCGCTGACTATACGCGTATGGAAATATAGAGAAAGTGTTCTGTGACAAAGTGCACAGCCCATGTAGTACATTAGTAGACGAGTTTCCGCTCGCCGTCATGTTTTCACTCCAACTGCATTTTTTATTGATATATTGCACAATGAAAGGGAGAAAAATAAGAATTTCGGTAGATTAACTGATCCTTATAACGTTGTCTATCGTGTAGATTCTAGACGATAGACAAGTGTCAAGAGTCTACAGTGTCTAGACTCTGGACACTGTAGACTCTACCGAAATAAAAAGAGTCGATTTCGTACTAGAACAGGACAACCATGAATCTGTGGCTTTAGATCTTCGCTTTTCTAACATTTTTTGAAAAAATCTGAGTTACCCGTATATTTCACTAGCGGATAGAAGAGTGTCCATCCTTTTTAAAAATATTTACTTTTTAAAGTAGAAACTTCACAAAATCCATAGAACAATTCCCTTTAATTAACACCATGCGATATCATTCGATACCATTAAATTATTATTAAATCTTGTAATCATGCGAGGTACATAACATTCTATTATGTTATGCACCTCGCATGATTACGAAGATTTGTAAAGGAAAAATGAGGTTTAATAAAATTCAGGTCAGGTTTAGCTGCAGATTATTATTTATTTAAAATAAGTAAATATGTAGTTGTGGCAAAAGATAAATGTTCTACGGAAAATCCCTATTCCAACTGGCAACCGACTCCCGTATCTGCAGCAGCGACTAATCACCGCGCTATATTTACCGCTCCCGAAATAAGTAACGTATTTAACTTAACCTAAACTAATACCAGTCTATTTGACGAACCAACTCCAATTAGTATTCCGGCTATTTTTGATATTTTTTAAGTTGAATGGCATATACACTTGCATGAGTACATATAAAGCTTTTTTGGGGTTAATACATAGTAACTTCTGTTGCATATTTTGAAATGCGACGACCCGGGTGGTGAACTTTAGTCCTAACATTTTTTTCAGGTTTGACCCCGGTTAAGCAGGCATTTAAAATTATAAATTTAGATTTCTATTCTGGGTCTGGGTTTGACTTGTTTTTGTGTTAGGCTATGGGATTCATGAAATTGAAATACCAAGTGTAGGTGGCGGGACTTATCATTGTTTAATATTTATTTTTTGTGCACCAATTCTATAAAAATGGATTCTATCCAAGATCTGTAAACAAAACCTCGTACATGAAAAATAAAAATAAATGGTATGCAAGTATTAAACCTAATTTGATAAGCGTATTTCGAGGCAATTCCGAGCAGCCGGTGGCGAGTCTAAACTGACGGCAAACGTTATTTATTCCCACAACTAGGGAAAATTAGCTCGCTCTGGAAACACCATGCTAATAAAATACGTACAAGCTTGCGCATGACCTGTTATGAGTATGTACAAAATACATTCTTCCGGTTTTATAATATTTTACGAAGTTTAGGAGCAGAGACGGTAAACGTGGTATTCATTTCGGTTTGGAAAAAGCACGACAGTTATTTTATATGACTTTACGAGAATAAAGATTATCCGTCGCTATAGCTGTGAAGGAAAACCTTAAAAGGAAATCTAATTTTCTTTCGTTTACGAATTATTTACATGCTTTTTTCAAATATTGACAAGAAAAGTTTTTAATTTGACGCCTGTTTTTTGTTATGCTAATACCGGGTTTCAAATAAATATGGAATGAAGATGGTCTGAATGTAACACTATTAAGTCAACGAGAGTCGATATTATATCATGTGAAGTTCTCGCCCGAATGTATTTCTGGGGAGACAGTGTCGGGTTACTCGCTGCGGTCGACCGCCTCTATAGAGCGGTAAAATATACATATTGTGTATATCCCGGCAATTGCGGAATACAGTCCTTAATAAAGTTTTTTTTTTTATATAAGATTGACTATTTTATTAAATGGTGGCGTTAAACAGCCAGACTTTTTTATACATATTAATTTTGTTAATATATAGGTATTTAAGTCAACAAAAGGTTCTATAGAAATTGTAATAAAGGGAAATACAAAAAAATAGAAGTGATTATTAATTATTTTAGTATTTATTTAGTGTAAGTTAATTTTTAGTACTATTGTATTTAAGGTAATTGTGATTTTAATAGTAATTTTAATTGGCATAATTAAGGTTTCAACGGCACAATTGAGGTAAAAACCTTTACAATTTCAAGTCTTTAATTTAAGAATGTTTATATTAGGTAAAACAATTAAACACATCAGTTAAAATAACAATAATAATTTATACTTAGTCTGTAGAAAGCTACACAATAAGTTTAAAATTTTCTAATAAAAATAAATTAAACCAGCATATAAAATATAGCTACGATAAAGTTATAAATGTAAAGTAGCTCGTTTCCGTTCAACAATAAAGAACACGTTCAATGTATGGCGATGCAGTTCAATAGCGATTCTTGTCGCTATGACCGTCTGCATAAACAACGCATTTAATCGTAAACTGACCGCTATCGCCTTTCTATGCAACAAAATAAGGCGGAGTGGTTGCAGGAATATGCTCGGGTCGCACTAACTGTTAGCTATATTTTATTCACTTATTTTTGCTGTATACCTAATAACAGCGGGAACATACTGTATTTGATTCGAGCGGTGCGGCAAGGAAGAGTACTGGTATACGAAGCGTTCTAACCAATTCTCATGGAATGCAAAGTATCTGTGGTCGACTCGATGCATGGTTTAACCGGGTAAATTTTATCTTTTCCTTCGCACTACTTGTGTGATCGACAGACAGAACCACTGTTCTATATATTAGTTGAGTAAGAGATTAGATTGTAATAGTATGTGTATGTGTGTGTATATATGTATTTATATGCATGTGGGTATTTTCATATAATTTTGGTTGAAACAATGTTACAAAATGAGAGCAAATTCCTCCGCCTAAAAACTGCACTTGTAGTTTAGCGGACGATATGATTGTGTGTTACTGTAAGTTAATTTAATAAATAAAAAGTTGGTAACAGATTCCACAAAGGACAATGACCACCTAGTATTCGGTGTACTGCAAGTTAGTTTCGACACCTGAATTTTATTAATAAATAAAAATAAAAATATAAGTTGGTAACAGTAAAAGTATTAAGCTTGTAAAGATTGATAACAATGTCCAATGCTACATGTCCCTCGTTTGATAACACTGATAACTGGCCGTGATATACTTAAGAAAATATTTGTTCCCGAGTGTAGGATTAAAAGTTAAGTCTTATCTGCGAACATGAGTAGATAGTGTCATGATAGCAAATAACTGTTAAATTTTGCCAAAAATTTGTTATAATTCTCTTGCAAACTTGTTTTTAAAACAGTCCACATACACGATAAATATTTGCCCAAGTCATAAGTCAAAATGATAACTAAGTTGTATATCCGTCTGACTTTACACCCCTACATGTTATGAATGAAATGAGAGATGATAATTAATGCAATGTTTACATTACGTAAGATCACTGCTAATTAACAAATACCGAATTACGTAATGGTATAGCTAAAAGATTTTTTAATTAATTTCTTTATAGTCTGCACCTATTTGTTATATATTTAAATATGGTTTCGGTTTAAAAGGACTGATTGGGATAGGCAGCTAGATAAATAGGGATATACGAGTAGTTTCCTATCCCTTTGAACTCACCTCACTACTGATCACTAACACGATCAGCCAAGCGTGATGCTTACCACGAGACTTATCTGAAGTAGTATCCTAATCACTCTGCTACGCAACTGAGGTACTTTTAATGTTCTATATGAGAGAAAATCGCTTAGTACTTACACAATCTACCTACAAAAAATTCTAGCATATTCCGTATAGATTCAAAAATTATTGAAATGAATGAAATGAAATGTCTTTTTATAGGCTTACGGGGGCACTTACAAATTGTCATTTACCTTTTTTTCTTACACCACCAACACCATTTTTTTTTACTTTACTTTACTTACAAGGTGGAATGAGCATGGTTCAACCGGGAATGTACCATCGCCACCTGTTACTAACGTGAAGTAGTTCTTGCTTCAGTGGAGGCAATTTTAGTCCTAGGGAGAAACAACACATTTGTGATTAACTTCAGATGTACCATCAGTTCTGTATAAAGTTGCAGGAGTCCATTGGCGGCAGTGAGCACTTACCGTCAGACGGACTGCATCGTTTGCTACATCAATCTTATAAAAGAAGTTCCTGCGCTGTTTCTCTGAAGCTTAATAAGTTGCTAGCACTGCGGCTGTACAACAACGTTTACAATCGCACGTTTATTCCGGTTCACTGGAAATAGTTATGGTTCCGCTGGAGTTCTTATTGCCCGAACGTGTCGCCCGGCGTGCCACGCCGTTCTGCAATCCACATTAGCCACGTTCGCGGAATATGCGATTGAGTTATTGCAAATAGTTCAACTTGAAACTAGTAAATTCATTGAGTAATAGCCGGAATTGTAGATGTCGGAGTATTGATAGGTATTGCTATAGATTTTAAATGTTAAGGGAAAATATTGTTTACAGATTTGCCAGTTAGCAGACGGCTGCAATTTTACCTCGGCGACGCTACCGATTTAGTTTTATAGTAACAATTATTAGTCTTTGATTTTTTCTGTGAATATAGCTACATATGTGAATGTATGTGATGTACCGATGAGCAGATTTTTTAATTATATGTATGGTTTGTAACAGCTTATTGTTCTCATAAACTTTGTTTACTTTTAGGTATCTACACCCAGACTAAGTGAAGCAGAACTTTTTGTAATATGATTTGCGGCTTTGCTTGCTAATAATTTAATTTCAGGTCAACGGCCAGGGTGCGATCCGATCCTCACGTTACACTCAACTTTTGACAACATCAGTCATGGTCTATAAGCATGGTTATATGAAAATTATATTAATTTTTAACATTGTATTATTAAAATTAATTGTTATTCAACGAAAACGTAATTATATTTTTAAAGATTCGAGTAGTCAACGAGGATAAAGTCCTCCTGATGGTAAGTGGTCACTACCACACATAAACATCTCTAAGCAAAGTCATATAAAACGCATTTATTTGAAATCATTTACAGATGCGTTGCTACCCGTTGGTCGCCTTATATGAAAGTGAGCTTCATCAACAACCTTTACCAAAACCACAAGAACCGTTTTACGCTACAAAGTCATTTAAAAAATAAGTTAGAGTTAGAGTAACGGTGGTACCTCGATCGAACTATACTCGTTCCACCACCTAAAATACTATTACTGAACAGTTTAATCTGCAAAACGCGAAGGAAAGAGCACGTACGGTGTAATTGAATTCAATTTAGTACCTAATCGAATAGTGCCTTTTTTTACGCGACGATCAATTTAGTTCTCAGGAGATTGTAACGAGTTCATTTGATGAATCAAATATCATTGTCAATGAAATACTAAACCTAGTTCTGAAGTGTTGCGGATGTCACAGACACGCAAAACATTGAAACTGTGGCAGTTTCGGTATGGTCATTGCGTCATGTCGTCAAAGAGAATTGTCGCGTTATTTTCGATGCAGAATGTTCGTGTTTTCTGCTTTATAATTTGGTGTTGAAATATTTACAAGCGACGTAGGAGTTGAAGGACGTGTTTCGCTGCTCCCGCTGACAGATCCAGCTGTCACGGGCCAGCGTTCCGCCATATATTTGTATTCGCGGAGGTTGACGCCCGATCACTTGGCGAGAGGCCAACTGATTAAAAGCTTATAGACTTGTCGTTTGGCGCGAGGTGTGAGCTTCGGCGATTGTTTGAGTTTCGAAAATGTACCGCCCGGCGATAATACGCTGTAGGCTTTAAAAACGCTGTCAAATTAATCTGTCTTTTTAATATATTTTTCATTTGTAATTTTAATATAATAACAGTTGCCCGCAACTTAGCGAACTATAAAAAAAAAAACATTTAACCCCTTTTAAACTACCTTAGCGATGTCATATCAACAATGTTCGTGTGTTCCCGTCTACGTCTTTAAATAAAATCAATGTCCAAATTTACAGATATGGTATTCTTTCTATGTAGGTAGTATAATATTCTGAGTAGTATTTCTAAGTATTCTTTTAGCATACGTAAATTACACTTAACGCTGCTCGAATTATACCTAGGGGCAAGAATATACCTATTATATTTCTTTTGTCTTTTTTTCAAGCTCCATCCGCATGCACTTTATGTAAGACATGGTCTGGCATAATCGAACTTGGAACTGCGGTCCATCCGTCTCGGATATATATATCTATGGAATTGTTATTGCCGCTTATAGCTTGAACCGCCGGTTGCCACAGTTACAGCTAATGAAAATACGTACGATGGCACGTGCGCGCTGCAATCAAAACAGGAGCTGACGGCCGCGACGTCCAGATACACGGCGATACAATGCGTTAGCTCCGGAGGCAATTGGATCGTTATTGGATAAGTGCGGAGAAGCGTGAACATTGATTGCGATTTACTTGGGAACTGAAGATGTCGTTCAGAATGAGAACTTTTGATTTAGACTTATATAGTAGTAATAAAGCATATTAACACGCAGTCTAATGGATAGAACGGGGCTATAGCCGTCAATGGATATCCGTAATCAACATCAGATAACATTACTTGAGGTTAAGTCTAATTTAGTGTCTCGTATAAGTATTTCTTCATTTCCATACCTTCCAAACCGGAAAGTGAAACAAAAAGTTATTACAAACTTTTTTAACTTGGCATTCAAACTATGTTATGTATGCCTAGCAAGATATTAAACTGCTCATAAAGATACTGATTTAGAAAGAGTTAGCACCGGAGATATCCAGTGTAATCCACGTTTATCTCACATGTGATACTGCTTATTATGCGTTGTTTAGAAATTCCTAAGTTTATTTCACGAAGTTAATTCTAGGTGATGATGAGTTTTGATAAAAAATGACACGCGAAGATTAAATTAGTACATGTTCTAAAGTAAATTAAAACCTAATTTTCTTAGACATCCGGTCTTCGAAAATTAGCACCAGATTAGCAAGATGTAGGTATCTTTCAACTACAAAGGGTACCCGACTTGAAAATCAAAACAAGTGACTTATATCGTTTTTGTTTCTGGCTAGATTAGTACGGAGGTGTCAAAGGGGCTTAGATAAGTAATAATTGAAGACGGATTTCGTTCGGATAAACCGTGTCCAAGGTCTACGGCTGAAGCCGATAATTTGATCGATTGCGGTCGTCCAATGTGTATAATTCAAAGCTTAATTAGGTTAATCATTTTGAACTTATATTCATAGGTGTGGTGTGTATAGGCTCATACAGGCGTTTTAATATGACCATTAGTGGGCAATCCCTCTGTGAATGATTTGATAAACAAACGGTTGGCACTGCAAGCGCTAATGTAAGCGATTTTTTTTTTAATTTTCGCTACAATTTGCAGCTAAATGTCATGGCCTTATGTATTCAGATATTCATTTGTTTTTTTCGCTCAACGCTGACGCTCGGGGCCAAGAGTGTATGACGCTTGAAGCAATTGTTTTGTGGCCCTTGCGTTACTCTAATTGAATTGACATTAGTGATCCATGCAATGACCGTATTTATTAGGTAGGTTATCAAAGTTGCGATGTATGTATGTATGTATATAATACGATACTATGGATCTAAATAATACAGTTATAGACTAAAATAACTCGCACTTGGCTCGCACGTGGCTGATTTTATTCTATAATAATTAAAGGCGATAAAAAAATAAAAACTTATGACCGTTTGACAGAAATATAATAGGAAACGTTATCTATTCCCTCAATTACGAATAACCTAGTTTCCAAAAAGTGACGCTGGCGTGTGAAACCTCAATCTAGGAAACAAAAAAAAATACAGAACAAATGGTATTCGCTCGGTAAGCGAGAAAGGTGTATACATCGCTGTTGTTTTCGTGTTTAAAGCAATTATACATTGTACCCCGCACTTGGCTGTAATAGTGTGAAAATTATTGTTATTTGCGGTCTCCGCGGCCCGCTTTGCAAATCGCGACTCTCGCCGTAAACGTGCGCATGATTTGTCGCATGACGCGCCATTTGTCGAGTCCATATATTGCTGCTGTTTATAGCTTTTGGATAATGTGAAAGCTCCTTTATAAAGCTTTTTAGTGTCTGTAATGCTTCTATAACTCTTCTCTATAACAGAAGAGTTTGTGTGTTTGAAAATGACGGACATTTTATCATATCCCTTTTTTAGATGTAGGTACCTACATGTAGTAACGATGTAGCACGATTTCGTACGTGACAGCGTTTTTAGAGTAACCTGTTGCTAAACAGATTTTTAAGTAATCTTCGTTTACAGCCAGAATAGTCAATGGATGACAAATAAGGATACGTTGTTAACACAAATTAGAAAGTTATCTATTTTAAATTAATCAAAGAACATAAAAAGGTGATGTTTCTCTAACTCACATATTTTTATACCATTAACAATGAAAATTTGTTATTTAAATTTTTTAATGATCATTATTGCTCTCTGGGTGAGGTTATCCTCACACTAGAATTTTCTCCCGTGTCGTGGGTCCCATCGCCACACACAAACACCCAGACCCAATGTAGAAATCTAAATTTATTATTTAAATATCTGTCTGGCCGAGGATCCGGCCCTGCTCTGCACAATAATTTACGCGTATGTCTCCGTTTTAAAAGAAATACGCTTATGTAAAAGATCTAACTATTCCTTTTCAGTGTCCGGCATTACGCGCTTACTTCAAAGTATATGTAATCGCGTCTTGTCTCACTTGTGTGTGTGGGTGCGACGGTGGCGACACCGGCGATGGCGAGAGAACAAACAGCGCTGAATGGACATGCCGTTTGCGAGTCAACGACATCTACCCTACGGCGGATCATGGCGGCCGCGCTACGCTAACCTGACGGAATTATTTCTACATGACATCTTGTTCAATGGGAACAGTTCTATAATACGCACATAAGTATGTATTTTTGAAATTTTTGCAGCAGCTAGTAATGTCTACGTTTCTTCTTTTGTCTATGGTATCCAAATATATACAACATCATAATGAATATAAATTAATATCTACGTTTGTCCGGTTACGGTTTTGTTTATGGTACCTATTCGAATAAATTACATACCTGATTAATATTTCCTACTTTTTAACGAAATAATATACAATTATGTTTTAAATAAGATTTATGTATAATTAAAGTAAGGTTTTTAAATAAACATAAATCAGTTGCTACGATTTGAGAGTAATGTTGTTATTTCCTTGCGATACAGGTGTCCTGAAAAAGTGGATTTGATAATTGATACCACACAAGCTGTAACGAGGGCAAGGAATCAGAATATCGGTCTGTATGTTCTAATTGACATTGTTAACACGATTGATTTTGATGCGATTTCAAAGGTGCCCTAGCCGACTTTGTACGCTACTATTTCAGTCTGAAAGGATTACCTACCAGCATATATTTTAGACTGCATCCATTACATAAATAATACACAAAATGTACCTTTTTGTTGTAAAATAATTGTGAGCATATTTGAATGTTTCTAACTTCCTAAAAATAAAAGGTTTAAAGCTCATTCTGTAGAGGGTAATCTGCCGCTGATTGCAATGGTATAAGTATGCAGGGAAGAATGAGAATCTCTTTGCTTTCTTTTGAACATGCATTGTTTTACTCAAACAAGAAGTACGGTTAAATATTTCACGGTTTAATATACGGAGTTAATTACCGGAGTGATTCAGATTTTCCGATGCGTCGAAAACTGAAGCTTGCAAGTTGAATACATTTATTGAAAGTCGAAAGGTTTTACGTTTATCGTTTAAATCTGTGCGTGCTGAATGGTACGTGTTGATTGCTGGGGTTTGTTCGTAATGGAAACTCAGACAAGCACATGTTACCCCATTGATATACAGACGGCTGCTTACTGCCCCAGGATTGCGGCATCTCGACATACCTATTTCTTTCTATTGTTATCTTTCCTACATTTAATCATTAGTCAAGTTCTCGATCACCGCATGAACTACCTTAGGTAAGAATATTTATGTAAGGCAATGACAACTTATTTATTTTTTAAAGAATTCATCTTCCAATTGAAATCAGAAGAACCTATAAATAGTAAGTGAAAAGCTTGTTTTTTTAAGTGAAAATAAGCTTTTTACTTGACTACATCAGAAGGAAGATAATGTTTTTGAGCGTTTGTATGTATATCAATTTCTTCGGTATACGGTGGTGCTGTAGGCGGGAATAAAAAAAAATACAGAAAATTCTACCATGACTTCGCTTCTCATTGCCGCATCTTAAAATATATTTATTATGCCTGATTTAGTTTTTAAATAATTTATTTAATTTAATGTCTTTATGAGATTATGCATCATTATATCATTCAAATGGATTAAAGATCGATTAAAGTAACATCGGTCCTTATTGGTTGTTTGAAATCATAGACGGGTTACGGGTTTTTTATGCATTATTATTATGTTCTCTGCAATTAGTCTGTTCTTATTGTTCACCGTTCAGTAGAGTCGCGGGGCAGGGCGCGGTATTGAAGGCCGAGTGGTAATCAAACGTATTATAATTGATATGATTTGCAGTCACGGGCAAAGGGGTCTTTATTGCATTAAAGGGGAGCAAAGGTGGATGAATGAAGGTAGATCGAAAGTGAAATGGGGGTCCCCATTGCTCTTTGCCGAAAGTAATATTATTTTTTTAGAGTTACTTTCGTTGAGTTGGTCGATTTTTTTATATCAACATTATTTGTATTTTTGCACACATAATTTCAAACAAAACTAAAATACAAAGGTAAAGTATAAGATTTACTAGATACTATACCTATTAATTTACGAGTGTGTTTTTCAATTTTTAAATAATAAAGCGTATTTAATAATAACTTATTTGGTACTTGTTAACTATTTGTCTATCAAAATTAGTTTAGAGGATTTCATAATTGACTCATATGTACAGATAGTGTTGTTACAGTTGTTTTTATAAAAAATCAATAAAGTAACATTGATAAATAAAAAAGCCCCTTATGCCTTAGATTATTATTACAAATGTTATGATGAATAATTAATGAATGCATGTACATTCATTAATTATTCATCATAACATTTAGATATTGCACTATTTCTTTATCATAAAAAGCAACTAAAATAGTCGTTTTAAGAATGAAATAGCAAAGTCCACTTGATGGTAAGTGGTTACTGCCACCCATAGACATCGGTAAGCAAGTTCATATAGAACAGGGGTTCTATCTGAAGTCGATCACAGATGCTTTGCCACTTCCGAGGTCTAAGATGGTCGCCTCATATTTAAGTGATATAATTAGATAGCCAAATCCATAGACAACAGTTACCACAATTACCTATGTCTATGTAGACATTTTTAATTAACAAATTAGTCTTTTAAGGACATTTAATTGAATCAGAAAATGCTGTCTTGTTCAACGAGTGTATAAAGTTGTCGACGAAGCTATATTAGAAATCAGTGAATGTGGACTGCAATGTCAGCGTTCTTGTCCAATTATTATTGGGTTTATGGGTCACCAGTCGACCACTTTTTCTGGCACTTATCGGTTGGCCGCATTGCTTTTTTTATCTAAAGTGCTCACTGTATGTACTGTACTATTCGTCCCAAACGAGTGGTTCTTGACCTATTCTTCTATTTTTGATTTATAAAGTTCTCAATCTATTAATTTGTTATTTGCCGCGGGTCTTTTTGGTAAAATATGCCATAAAACCTTTTTTAAAAAGGTTTTAGGTTGAAGATGTTGTTGGT
Organism: Cecropterus toxeus; assembly: GCA_018249875.1. NCBI lineage: Eukaryota > Metazoa > Arthropoda > Insecta > Lepidoptera > Hesperiidae > Cecropterus > Cecropterus toxeus. The sequence continues at coordinate 10,553 of DWNE01000736.1, read as the reverse complement.
TGTAGGTCTTCACAATGTTTTCTTGCGCCGTCAAAGCAAATAATAATATCTAATACATATGTACTTGGCTTAAATCGGATATGCTAGAGATTCAACTATACCGAAAAGTACAAGAACCAGAAAATTATTTTTATCGGATAGTATCGTATATTATTGTAAAATAAGTAATGGAACTGCTAATAATAAAACCTTTTTGTAAGTAAGTTTAATGGATGTCAAAAATACATCGTGAATGATTATAACATACGTTATTTTACTATAAAAGTATAAGGCGTCCTATTACCAAGACACGGAGTCCTTAAACAACTTGAAATCTTCATTTTCATTAACCATCCGCTTATATTAAAGCAGTCTGTTTCAGAAGGAAGTCAGTGAAAGAGTTGTAATGAGTGGCATTCAGCTCCTCCCTCGACGTTACGACGTAAACGTTAACATTTTACGTTGAAACGCACCTTTGAGGATTTCGGCTATCTACAGACGTATTTAACTAAATGAAGCTCCGCAATTTGCCGTCTTAACCACTGAACTTAGTTTTAGAATGTGTCCTGAATTTCGGTGAGGAAAAGCACAAGCGTTATTTGGATCAGTGCCTTTAGTTTATTGCGTTTTACTGGCTGAAGTACCCGTGCTTCGCTACGTGACAAAAAAAAGTTTTACTTGCTAACCGTTGGAGGTACATTAAAAGTGATAGGGACCTTCCGGATAGAAAACTAAACGTTAACCTAGTATATGCCATCAAAAATTTTGGTATTTTAGAGCGTTCTCTTTTTATTTAAATTCCCTATTTTTAAATAGCGATATTTTTATATAGAGATATTTTTTTAAATATTTTTACAATATTAATTTTGAATTAAATTGCTCCTAATTAGAAAGCACTAAAAATTGTCTATAAAATTTACTAGTTTTATTTTTTTTCTCGTCTATTTAAAATACATTGTTTTGTCCTTGTCATCCCTAAAAATGTTACTTCTAAACTTAAATTAGGTATATATAAGAAAATAGATCTATAACCTATGTAAGATATATTCCTACATGTGTTTTAGATATATTTTCTTAACATTGCAATGTTTATCTTAATTAGAACAAGGACCGTTAATACGTGTATTAGCTTAGTTCATTATACGGCAATTAATTTTACATACAACAATCTACACGTACACCTAGACAGCATGAACACGCTAATTTCCCACACATTCGTAGGTATGTAATATGTACGTACGGCATCGGTTCTCAACTATTTTATATAGCTCACAAAGAGCCAAAAATATACGTAAATAACCAGGACCCCTTTTTACGAAAGGTATAAGTCAAATTGTTACTAATCGTTAAGATTATATGTTTTTGTACAAATTAAAAAAAGGAAGATCAAATACATGTATAGTCGTATAGATATATTTACAAAGAAAAAGGTAAACCCGCTGAGTTTCATACTGGATGTTCTCAGTTGTAGTCGTGTTCCGATCCAATGGTAGTGTAAGAAAATATTGCAAACATACAATTTGTAACCCTCGAATACCCACAACCAAAATAAATACATTTCATAACACGAGTCTTACTATTAAACAATCGCGACCCCCTTAATAAACTACTTCAGGTTGAGAATCGATGATACGATATATGGTGCAGTGTCCAGGTTTAGCACACGCGATACTAATCACGTAGCTAATGCAACACAGGAATAGCCGGGTGACTCATTAGATAACGCACAATGGACCGCTTGCCCGCATCTCGTGGAAACTTACATAAGAATATAATGAATCGTTCATTAACATGAGCTGATTGCTATTGTAGCCGTGGTTCTAAATTCGGCATGGATGAGATCCGAGGCTCGAAGGTCAGACTTTAATCTCTGATTTTTCGAAATACGTGCGAATGAGAAGTACTAGTCACTTGTTTTAGTGATGAAGGAAAGCGCGCAGATATTTGCGTATTTTTTTAAGCAATTCATAAAAGCTCTTAAAGATTTATTTATTTATCTTTTTGGGAAACAAACAATTCATGCCAGAATAACATATCTCTTATCCGTATAGACCGTTTCCGTTGTTAAGGTGTTTTAAATTTACCTTTACACGCATGGTCACCCGTTTAACTCTGTAAAGACATCCATGCTCAGCAGTAGGGTAAAACAAGTTTGATAATCAAACTGATGATTATAAACGTGACATGTGTCACTCTTATAGATTTTTATTGATGCTCAATTAATTCATGCTATTAGTTGGAAATATCAATATTAACAACTATTTTTACCAGGAACTTTTTACAGGAACTAGTCATGAAAAAGCAACCAATTAAGAACAATTTGTTGCAAATGGACGAAATTTTAGCATGTTTTTCTTGAAGTAGATTGATATTATCCCTAAGCAACATTTATCAATTTGTGTATAAATATAGGCAGTACTAGACGCGCGACGGTCACTCACTAGACAAGTTATCAATCTCAAAGGGCCTCATTATGTGAGTGAATATAACTTTTATTAGTAGCCAGCTTGTTTACACTTTAATCAAAGTGTTCGAGATTGGTTTGAGGGCTGAAATTGGCAATCAGGCGCGATTCTCCGGGCGGGACGCACAAAACGTTAATTTGGGTGAATCTTCCTCTAACCTCATCACGAGGTCAACATTTTCTCGACAATTTTCCGGTTGACAAATCAAACTTGCCTTCGAGACTTCAAGCGTAAATAACATTTGGCTAAAGGTTTGTTTTCCTTCCAGATAATACACTAATGCGTCGTTTTAATTCGATGTCTTGTTTTTGCGTCTATAAAATTACCTCCCTATGTTTATAAAAATGATCCATTTTTTGCAAAAATAAAAACCCACCTGTAATAAACAGAACAAAAGCGAAGCCTCGTCGTAAAAGGAGTCGGTGCGGAATTGCAACTATGCATTTACAGTAGTAACAAAGCATTAAAACAACGCTGAGGATTTGCTAAAATGTACATTTTCAGAGTAATCAAATTAGGACAACGTTATAACATCGCAAAATTGATATCTTACTTCTAATTAATACTATAAATAAAAAGCTTGTAAGGATATATGTGTGTTTGTTACTCTTTCACGCAAAACTACTAATTGGAATTGGATGTAATTCGGCAAACAGATATTTCATGGCCTAGATTAACACATATATTATTTACCGAGGTATTTACATGACCCGAACCTGCGGAGCCGCGGGAAAGAGCTAGTAGATTATAAATTAAACACGTTTAGAGACAATTAAGTTATTAAATCGTAGGCAATAATTTACTCTGATTCCTGATGTCCGGATGACCGGACAATAACGTTAATTCGGATGAATCCTGCTAACCTTATCGCGAGATACGGAGGTCAACGTTTTCTTGCTAGCAATTTTCCGCTTGACAAATCAAACTTGCGTTCAGATTCAAGGCACAAGCGCTCGAGTGAGAAATTATGCGAACTTCATAAAACTTCGCTCGTAGGAATCGTAGGTCTTTTGCTAAACTTGGTACTGGAATAATAGGAATGCCTTTGTCGCTAAACTCGAGAAATTTCAACTTACGCTCCTCATAACCGCTGGGCGCCGTATTTCAGTATTTCACTGGTTTTCCACCGCAATAATTCAGCATGTACCTTCAAGTTTGGCCTTTGATTAAAAGACACGTCAGTTGAGATGTTTCTTTGGTTAGAAAATAACTGCATACCTTACTGAAATATACCAGTTAACGGCAATTTAATAAGTGGAGTGCGGTGATTAAATAAACAACAAGTACACTGTAAACTTGAAAAGTACATGGTATAAATTAAAGTATCAAATCGAGTTTGATTTGCGCTTTCAGACAGATAAGATTTCTAGGTAGAATTTTAGTTTTGAGAGAATTACATAATTAGTTTTAAGTTCTGTGTGTGGCTTTTTTTTAATGTCATATAGAATTTGGATTTAGTTTAATTTTTTGAATACATTTATATTTATTATTATCATTCGGGAATTCCATGTAAAAAAAAAAACGAAATGAAAATTGGTTTCACGATCATAGCTCTCATTCTCCATCGATTTCCCTGAGTGATGGACACAAAAAAACATCTAGTTTAAAGTCTAGACCTAGAAGGATTTATATACAGTCACCATCTAGGCCTATATCTATTTGGGATTTCAGTAAAATAGTAATAGAAGTTTATCGCAACAGTCCATCCGTTGGCCGCAAGTTTGGACCCGCAAACAGGGACCGATGGCCGGACGGATAACCCGACGATCCCGGGATTTCGGCATTCCTTGTTATCCACCTGAGGCATTACGCCTAATTTCTTAGTTAGGAACTTTGGCGGATGGACCTCAAAGTTGTTATTTATAAAGTTCCTCGGGCTTATAGAGATTAATTGAAGACCGCTCGTGCGAAGTCCGATGCCATCATTTATACTAATATAAACTTTGAAATTACGATAGCCATTCATTGAGTTTCCATTAATCCCAATGATACAGTAAATGGTCGGTAGAATTACAACATTATACGAAATGTGCACGATTCCTTCGATTTTAAATTAAGTAAATACAAAATGAATGACATTTAGATTCATGTGTATATTTCCAAACATTTTATAATAAACAATTATCGTCTATGATATTAAAATTTAAGTACCTATTATGTTTTGTATTCCTAAATGAAAACGACTTGAAATTCTAATTATAAAAATAGCTTTGTAATAATTAAGTAGTTTTTGCACTCCTACAATAAAATAAATTATTCGCATAAATTTTATGGCCACTAAAGTTTGAGTAATTTCGAAAAACAAAGATTTTTGTCGGGACGTCTTTGTTAGTAATATAAGTTTTTACAGAATTGCCAATTACTGGCAATGACAAGAACGAACAATAATGAACATTGCGAACAATGAAAAGGACATTTACTTTTACTTAATACTCTAAAAAATGTAGACGACCGTAATAAAATGTTACTCTTAAACGTTTTGCAATTTTTTTCTAACGCTGATCTTTGTTGCTTTGGACTTCTATGGAGTGGTACCTGATTTTGGCTTTTACTTCAATATGAAAATATTGTGGCAAGCATTAAGCTACGCGGTTCGAAACGGCCCACTTTTGTCAAAAGAAATATTTTGAACCAAACATTTCATGTTCAGCTGAAAACATTTTTGTATTCCGTAAAATTCAGCAAGAAATATGACAAAAGACGACAGCGGGACAGCTCTTTGTATTTTGATTTAAAATAAAATGTCACTGTGTCAAACTTTGTTAAATGAATGGTGCCGAAGTAGAAAGCAAACATGTGTCTTCACTGTACAATGTAATCATATGAATTACTGTCAAAAGTCAATGACTTTGTCAGCCATCTTTTTTGAAATTAGAATGTATACGTTTCTGTCACACAGGAATGCATCTGCTTCGTTTATTTTTTAAATTATCGAGTGTACAAGTGCCAATTTGTATTCTAAATTTAAATTAAGCCTTTATGACCGATTTCAGTACAGACATTTCGTGTATTTCTAATACATAAATATGAACAATATTTGGAAAGGAACAGCTTATTTAAAATTATTAACTTAAGTGATTAGCACCTGGTTCTAAAAGAAAATAAAGTTAAAATAAAACAAAGGCAGTTCAAATATCTCGAGGAACGCGAGCAACGTTAGAAATGTCACTCCCTTTTGTTTCGGAACGGAGACCTTTTTTCGTATCGATCCCTCGCAGGTAACCCGGAGCGGATGATTTATTACCAGGCTTGTTTGTTCAAATAATCGATCCCTGGCGAATTTGCCACTACAATACATTATGAGCCCTGGTATTGCGTACTTTAGAGCGGTTTCATATTGCCGTGTGGAACGCATCTCGAACTAATGGTGGTTACAACGAAAATACTCCGGCCAGTGTCGGCCCGGAATATTTGGACAATACGCTTGCTAAATTTCGAATTTATCACGCCACTAAATCGTCGCGTCGATGCAAACACATTTTAATTCGTTTTAAATTAAGAACTGTTTACAAAGGCCCACGTAAGATTTTGAAAGAGGAATTAGACGGTTGATAATCCGATTCGTTGATGCAAGCCTGACAACGGAATTCCACTTTGTAAATGGATTTACTTCGAGAATCTTTGTGAATTTTGCGATAATGATAGATCACAATGTCTTTTATAAATAAAACAGGTTAATACAGTATTTTTCATTATACAGTAGGTATGATGCGCAGGGGTGTTTTCAGTTAATCAGAATTCGGGGTAGCGTATCAGCTTATAAATATTTCATTTATGCATGAGTCATGGTTATCGTGATATTGCAAAAATTGCCGCGTATTTTATTAACGCCAATCTGTTGTTGTTGGGAACTCCTCTCGAAATAAAAATGACGTTTTCAAGCCAAAGGCCACTAGGATCCTCTATTGTGGGTACTACGACACAAAAAAAAACAAAAAGATTGATTATCCTGTATGCTTTACCGCGACTTGAACTTGGAATTCTCCGCGTAGTAGGCATAGTGACCAAGTAGTAATCTATACTAATGTATAAAAAAGAGATGGTGTGTGTCTGTTCTGAAATTTTGCATGAATGTAGCTTATTTACCTGGTCACCTCATAGTTTTAACCGACTTCCAAAAAGGAGGTTCTCAATTCGTCTGTATTTTTTTTTTGTGTTTGATATATCGAAAGTTGTGGATAGGGTGGACCGATTTTGACATTTTTTTCTTCGAAAGCTGTTATGCATAATATACATACTTGTAGGACATAGATTCGTCGTTGTCGTCTAACAGGTTTGAGCGCCGACTTCGGGACTATGCACTATGTGTTAGTGTAAGAAGCCAAGATATATTTATTTTTTTTTATTGCTTTTTGGCGACATTGAAGTCAGTTTCTATTTTTTGTTAGAAAGTTTTTGCACTATTTAAAGATGGTGACTATTTTTATGTCGTAACGAAGTACGAGTAGTTACTTCAGCTAGTGGTAAATAATTCACTCAAAATAGGTTGGATAGAAGACTTCACATACCTGAATCCTTAGAAATATAACTTTAAAGCAAGTTACGAGATAATTATGAATTTATGACAGTTTCAATAACTAGAATGACGTTCTTGAACTGTATCCGACTGAGACACGCTCTTTTTTATTAAGAAGCACAAAACTGAGGGAATTTTATTAATGATCGTAGGTAGCAAGGGGAATATTGAGATAGCGTACGGGGCTACTCCCCTATACTCCCCTGTTTCGAAAACGGGGCATTGGCATCGTGTTCCACAATGCTAGTCGGAATAGATCTCCGTCAGGAATAAGACCCCGTGCTCCGGCCCTGATTAACATTGACATCTGCTGAATTCGTAATATATCCAATGGAATCTCGCTTACGTATCGGAATTACTAATTTAATATGTAACACATTCTAGACAGAATGTTATTTACATTCCTTCTAGTTATCAAAATATATATAAGTTTTGAATGTTTGTATTTGCACGTTTTATCATGAAGATTTTTATTAAATATATTTTACTTTTAATGTCTTTTTACGTTTTACCTTAAGTCGTAACCTAAAGTGGAAAGAAGCTAGTGGAAAATTGATAGGTTCCAATTCCAATTTCCAAAAAATAATATCCTTTTCATTATATTATGCTGAAATAATGAAAACGAAACAGCTTTGCTAAAAAGTTGCGAATTCTTCTATCCCTACAAAAAATACAAACAAAAAATACACGCAAATATCATTTCCAAGTGATTTTATTCGCCTCGCGTTTACAGGAATATTGCGTATTCCCGTAAGCTGTTACCCTTTATTCCAAGTCTGTACAAAGAACAAATAGGTACGCAAACAGCGCAATTGTTGTGCATTGTTAGTGCGCAGTTATTATAAAGAAAAACTTTCAGCTCTCTCGCCTTTTTGGCGCATTCCCACGAAACTTCCCACTCGTAACTACGAACAGTTTGTTTTACATTCGCTCTGTTCAACTTTAACCGTAATCCATCCATTTTTATACCCACTAGTTTTATTTGATACTAGCTTTGCGCTGCGGATTCGCTTCTATTACCAATTGTAATAACTTTTGATAGACTAGATGGATTTGAATAAAAAATAAAAACTAAATGATATTATGTGAAATAATTAAAACTGTGGCTTGGTACAATTTACAGATCTTTGAGGATTTTACTTTACAGATTTCTCTGACATGTCGGTTTACCTGGGATCTTAAGATCTTTAGGATTATTTTCCTTACGCTAATGTAATTATTAATCAATTTTTGACGCATATGACTTCCAAAAATTCCTTATTGATTTGTACATATGAGGTACTTAGAATGAGATGGAATACGATTACGACTGTCCTCTGGAGATCCCAATATATATTTTTTTATTTACATATTTTTTTTTTGATTTTGCGTAGTCCGGTTTTAGTTTTTTCAACTTATTATTTTCAAACACTGCATCTGGTGTTAAATTTAAGATCTTACGATGAGGATTCCAATAAAAATATTATCACAGTACTTAACACTAAAAAATAACAAGAAATATATAAGCATAATACATAAAAGCGGCTTACACCTTCATTTAATGTCGTTTTTTGGGTTTTAGTATGTACCGGTTATATATAATGCAATAACTGAACAGATTCATTGGCCTATATAACTATGGTACCCGCAAACTTTACAATAGAATTCCGAACTGGTTTGCAAGAAGACCATTAAAAGGGCTGTCGTAAGCTTTTATATCTTTTCATTGCAATAACAGCCCCATAAGACATCTCTCGACAAAAACCGATCGGCAGGCACATCTTAAAGTCTCAAGGGGCACATGGTCTCAGATAAAATCACTATATTACTGCGGATATTATGCATTCGATAAAAACTGAGGTTCAAAACGGGAAACGTACAATGTTGTTTCTTTTGAGATTTAAAATTATGGTGATGAGCCTGTGGTGTGCTGGAATTGAATGAAACTCAATTAAAACGAAAGCGTAATAATTAAATAAATTATTTTTGAATCAAAACATCCGACAGCAATTAACTGAAAAGAAGAACTAGGTCGGTATTTTAATCATGAAGTTATTATTACTTATTAACATATGCATATTTGGTGTATGCACACACGTATTTACGGAAGATCTGCTTATATTCAGGTCCCCAAAATATTTTTTTATCTATGCGGCGTACACACTTGTGGAACTTTCATTCTTGGTACATGTTTTTTTTATAACGATAATTTTATAAGGAATATGCGTATTTTTTACGATCATAATGAATAAAAAAATAAAAAATAAAATTTAGGACATAGACAATTTTTAATTTTTATTTTTATCGGATTAGTAATGAAAACCAGATGACCTAACTGCATTTTTTTATATTATCATACGCTACCTGTAGCGTTACGCACTTATCGTCTAAGTGCAAAATGGAGATTGTCTGATGTAGGGAACACGTCGTAAACTTGTAATGGAGCCTCGTTACACGGTATGGCGTGTACCAGATTGCAGATAGCAGATATGTTATCGCGTACGAAAACGTCCTTTATCAGAACTAGTCGACGAGTGGGTATCATGGGTGTACAGTTGTGATTGCCTTACATTTGTTGGTCGTTTCGTCTAAGAAACACTTTTAGCTGGTCAGTTCATTATTTAGTATGTCTAAATGTGCTGTCAGTTACAATGCTGATGGCAATAATTTTCATGCCTCATTGAGCATGAGTATACGACCGCAGTAGGTCTACTTCTTCATATCTGGGGGAGGCATAGAGCGTAATCCACAATGCTATGTCAGCACGAATAGGAGAAGTCAGTTACATTATTGTTTCCTTACTAATACCGTATCAAGTCAATCAGAAAATCCGGCGAAAGACTGATGGCTTTAAGAAAATGAAAATACCTATTATTTGGGATATTTTGGTCAAATCAAATAAAGATTTGTTACTAGCCTATAATATAAACATGCATTTTCTATTTAAAATTTTAAAATATCCTAAAATGTCATAAAATTAACCTATTAACTTTAGGCTCTCATTGAGTTTTGGCTTTGTGATAGTTAAAGTCAAATGTAATAATGTGAGACGTGAGAGTCCTTAGGCTATTTTACACGATGTATGCAAGATCATTGATTGATTTGGCTTCAATATTGAGTTAGTTTTTAAAGTTAGTAAATTGTAGTTGTACACGAGTGTACGCGAAGTCCGTCCAGCTATCAGTAACACATGTAGAGTCGACGCTATCGGTGATCGATGACGGCCGTTTAATTACGACGCCTTATCCACATGATTTATTGATATTGCCTACCAGATACCCTATCGCACCCGAATTTGTAACAATGTGAACGGCGTGTGTAATGAGTGCTCATACCACTTATTTTGTCGATTCGTTATAAATTTTTGTTTAACCTACGATCTTAGAATTAGCACAAGCGATTTGAGAATTAGGGAATAATGCATTTATCAATAGGGTTCGGTTACTTGGGATCCAAGCCCAAGTAACCAAACCTTATTGATGCCCAAGCAAAGATGTAAATAAGCTGCGGCAGTTTTTACAAGTTTTTATTCAACTTGCGTAGACTGTGAAATAAGAAGAGAAGTCCGCTATGCCCGTAACACTTGGTACAGTAACAAGTGCACTCGACTTGAA
>DWNE01000735.1:0-26024 GCA_018249875.1 Cecropterus toxeus | reverse complement strand
TAATTCTATATTATTATCTTATATTTATTGTAATTGTAATCTTAATTTAATTATATTTTACTTATTAGAGCGTCATTTCTGTTAATGCCGTGTTCACCTGTAATTGTGGGTACACGACCTGTTTAATTTAAAATTCTGTAATGTAATTTATATTTGTGTATACTACGTTGGTAAACCTTTAATAAATAAATAAATCTTAAGCTAAAACAATAAATAAGAACAATTTAATTATACTCATTTAAAACATTCAATATCAGAGCTCTGACAAGTATACGGTTGAGTGCTAAGAAAATTATTATCCTAAGCTGGGTTTGCATTTCAATTTCTTTTTGCATTTTACAACCTCAGGAGTCAGACAGGCTGTTTACCTGTCTGTACTCAGAACAATTCAATGATGATTATTTTATTTTATTTGAAATTGGATCATAACCGTGGTAGGAAAACAATATATTTAAATTACTATATGGTAATAAAGTGTTTCATGACCCCATAAAAAGATTTTATTTCCATTTGCTTTTGATTTGAAGACATAGATTCCTATCATGTCTCCTTATAATACAGTAACTTCACAATTTCGTTAGAAACTTTAATTGGTTTATGACTAATACAAATAAACCGGTTACAATTATAAACGGTTTCAAAGATATAAATGTGAAATTTCACATTTACATCTTTTTTCTTGTTTTAAGACCACGCACATTTTATCATCAGCCTTCTTGATTTTTTAATAACATAAATTAGCATATTCATTTAACTATCCCCAAAAAATGATGTTTCGTAAGATAACAAAGTTAACTACGCCTGTAGGCATAGATATCGTCATCTGCATATTATCTAAATAAATAAGTCACCTTATTAAGGTTAGTGGACGCGTTATAAATAACGGAACTTTGACGTATGCAAACGTAATGTACGCTCTATAAAATGTAAATCTGTGCAAATCATTTGGATTTTCTCACTTTATTACATCCATAAATACGGTAAACTGTGGTTTAGACGTAACGACACAACCGAAACTATCTCGTAAACTTAAATAAAATAGTACAGTCAAATGAGAAATTCGTTTCTTACGTATTATACGTACAAACAGCCGATAGTAAACTATTAATCTTAACAAGTTAATGACGGCATAAAGTATCGAGCGCCCCGAACGCATAAGGCTCAGGACAGATACTAGTTATAGAGGCCATCGTAAATAAGCCGAGGTGGTTGCTATGGCCTTTTTCTTCGGATGAGGTACTTAGAAAATAGCGTTAGAGCGGAGAACAATATCGCCTGCGGCGGTCGTGCGCTGCCGACCAATAGAAGAGCAAAATGGAAAAATAAAAGAGGTTTCGCATTGAAATGGTTCCTATCGCCTTTTGGCTCGGCTGCTTCCCCTTTATCCGTAGATCGCTAGACAATGTGGTGGTGGGTGCGGGGCTGCGGGCGGGCGCGGGGGCGGCGGGGGCGCATGTGCATGACCGCGCAGGGCGCAATGACCTTGCGCGCACATTCCGCCCGCTCTTTCGAAGGCTCCCGCGGCCCTCCATCTAACCCGCCTATCTAGCTGTTCCAGAACTAACAACGTCACAGTACTTCAAGGAACATCACTATCGACCCTTTGTTGTCTCACTGCTAACAAACTACAAATCGGCTCTTAGAAAAGAAGGAGGTTACTTGACTCAGAATCTTCCTTGCCAAGTGTATACTGGTAGACTTCACACATTTTAAAGAATGTTTTTAGAGAAGACTTTGTCATGCAATGTTTCTCTTTGCTTAAGGCATGCAATAATTCATTCTGTATATATTCATACATAACAAAGAAGTTAGAGATGCCGGCTTTGAGCAAAATCATAAAATCCTGCGTTCTAGATTACCATATTAAATAAAATAGACATCAAAGTTATACATGTTGTGGATGCAATCAATAAGACAAAGTTAAACTTTTCTAGAGTCCAAATTGACGCATATCAATGGATGAAATACAAAACGAACAATATACTCTTATAGATATTCGTATTGGTGTTTTAAGGGCTTGACGTTAAGTAAATACCATAAAATATTTTAATGATTTATGCAAATAAACTTAGCGAAAAAGTGGAAGGTATGTATTACATCCCTGAATTAGAGGCTTAGAAAGTGTTCCACTATTTAGATTTATCACTTCTGCAGTTATAATACTGTCTGCAGAAACAACAAATCGAAATAAGCAGTCAGTAACAAAAACAGCGGACAAACACCTCTATAATCTTATTAAGGATATAAAACGAAGCTGACAGTTCCATTTTAAAATTCAATAAAGGTGATGGCATCGGTGACTCATCACCGATTTGTCCCAAACCAACTGCGATCTCACTCACATCGATATAACAAATCCGGTCCTGTTCTTTAATATATTCAAAAAAGTTACTTTAGTACCTAACTCAAAAAAACATTAATTGAATACAGTCGCTCGCAAATTGCAAACCAGTGTCGCAATTATTCAAAACTAATAAATTTTCATTAAAACTACAATACCCAAGCTGGTTTCTGGATTTCATTTCTACCACTAAGCAAATCCTTCCTTATCCTCAAATATGAATATATTGGTGTATACACAGAAGCAGAAGAACTTATGCAAAGCATGTAATTAAATTGCTCAAATATTACGTAAAATAACTGAATAGTGGAACCTACTTTTACGTTAATCAAATACTACACACCAAACTATGCCATCGACCTTTGTTAATGCATTGTTGAGTGAACGACTTGAGTAAACAGAGGAAATTATTATTCAAAAATAAATATGCTCTTACATACAGGCTTTATAGTAACAGCTAACGTATGTTTCGAGTATAATCTCCGTATTTATTAATAACGGTTTCTTGTTCCGCTTTATACTATAGCCTTGAACACTAACCTAGTATACAGTTTTGCTATTTCGTTTAAATAATTACGCTATAACTAAAAATAGAAACGAAAGTTTCCAAATATATACCTTACAAATAGTTCAACTTTCTTTTCAATATATCCATATATAAAACTGTTTTTACCAACTCAAATTTTGGTCACTAACCCTATCCGGTAAACGTTTCTGACTCATTTTCATCTCGACTTTCATTCTATGACCACAACATTTTTCACATTCAGTACTGACCTAAAAACAAACAGATCTGCTTTAATCACACATAACCGACGCCTACGCAACGTAAACTCGAGGTAAAATGCGCCTACTCAGGAAATAACGGTCCGTTAGCCAAATTGTCAGAAAACCACGATCGGTCGCGGTGAAATGCTCGAATCACTCAGAATTAGTATTTTACCAACTTTGGGAACGAAATGACTTCTAGCTGTTAGCAGTTACAGAAAAAGAGGTTAATGTTGTATGAACCAATTAGTATTCGTGGTCATCGTCATCAATATTAAAACATTATGACTCATTCGAATCGAATCGAGATGCCATAGAGTATTATTTTACACATTAACTAATTGCATTGAAAATATAATAGGAATCTCATGTATTTTAATATTCATACATGAGATTTCTTGTAATATGCAAATTAATTGTTAAAACAAAAGTTAAAAAATATTCATATGCGAGGTGGGCTCATATAGAGACGGTTTCGCATAATTTGTTTATCTGTGCGAATTTAAAAGGTCCTGGAATCATTAAACCCTCTATGTGTAAACATAACATTTAAACTTTTTCGTTCGGTAGGTTGTTACCTATGTACATAAGAAATAGGCAATAATAATATCCAATAATAAAATATCCCATATATTAAGCGGTAATTTCTTGTAGTCATACTTCAACCTTCAATGTGGAGGGACAAAACTACATCACCCGGCTATTTCTAATGCTAGACCCATTGATTTTATATCAGAAAATTGTACTGCACCTATTGCGAAGTACATAAATTAAATAAAAATAAAATGTAATATGTATAATTGCGATACAAGAAGGTAACAGCCTAAAAAAATATATATAGAGACCCACCGCAGAATAATACAAATATTATCATTATTAAGTTTGTGCTATGTATTACCTTATCACGTACAATATAGTAGTCTTTATTTAAATGCTTCATAATTATATAAATGCTTCTGATCATCTGAATAAACAGATAATCTTATCTTATGAAGTTAAATGCAATTAACTTGTTATCGCAGAATTATATTCAACACCTGCCGTACGCTGATAGAGGTATGAATCAAATGCATCTCTACGTAGCGTTGTATAATTTTATTCATATAGATATTTGCCTTAAGTCGCAAAGATTTAACTATATGACGGAATAAATAAAAGTCGAAATAGCTATAATACCAATAATATTAGGGAATGCCACTGCAAGGAGAAACACGGGCAAAGATTAATATAACACATGGCTTAATCATATTTTTTTTATAAATATTCAGAGATATTTAATAATGTAGGTAACAAACAAATGTAATTACAATTACGCAAGTAAATGAAAAAAAATACGTGTGACAGATCATATAGACTCTATAACGTTGCCAAGAATTCGTAGTCTATCAAATTCTTTACATAAACTGTTGTCATTCTATGAATCGTGCTTAATAGTAAAATATGTAATAAGTCATGGGTTGTCCACGCACGGAACTTTAGTTTGAGCGACGCGGAAGCCGTTCCAACCATCGTCTGCACTAACACTAACGACCGTTGCATGGTGATCACCGGAACTGATAGCTCAAGCCCGACATCGTTGTCAGGACGCGCACTTAAAATATACAAAGTGACAACGCTTATGCTGTGGTGTGCGTAATGGCGTAGAATAGTCATAAGAATCAGGCGTCGGTAACCTACTACTGTCCCACTACTGGGAACGGTTCAGAATTTGGTTTGCGCCTGCCGACTGCGTTGACCAAATGCAAAGTGATAAAACATTTTTATATAGAAATCTCAGGTATGAATGTGATCTTAGGATATTTTGTTTCGTTGTATAAGCACGTGATAATTAATATCCAATACGCAAATTAGTTTTAAAAATTAATTGTGCCTGCGATACGAACCTTGGACCCCCCGATTAAGAGGCCGAGTTTCAACCATAAGACCATCACTGCTATCGAAGGTATCAGTAGACCGACATTAAATTGATAGCTGTCTACTTCACGCTTTATTAATCGAATCACGTATATCAATATATATTCGAGGAATAAATAAATGAGTGTGTGCGTTTAATCTTAATTTAAATAGAGGTACCTGTCATATAGGTACTTTTAGGCTCGTAGACCTCGTAGTCATATAAATAATCTTCATTTTAGCGCATTGCAATCAAGCGCATCTTGAATTTTTCAACTAATCATGCGCGTATAATTTGTACGATTATGCGAATTTAAAAATGTTTTCAGCTTAAGCATATTCGTAAGAATTACTTTTAATGTTTTATTCCTTTTCACTTTCCACCAGTAAAAATATATTTTGGAACATAAACTACTATATGTTCCTAATATCAGACGTATATAGCTATAATAATATCGTTCATATATCTCTTTGATGTTATAAATAGAGATGGAAAGACTAGCAGATGGACAATGAAACCGTCTAACGAACACGACAATATTTTTAAGGGCTCCAGTTATCGTTACTTGACAACAGAACTCAAACTAACGAGCCTATTAACTAGACGAGGAATTCTCAAGAAATCGACTATTTCATTCAAGCGTTCGTATTCTATAAAAACATCTGCCGCTAGAATAAAAATAAGACAGCCTTCACTGATTTAAATCATAGCTCATCTGTATCGCCGGCTATAGGAATAAAAATAAAACGATTTTTTAACCACCAACCACAATATCTTCATCAGCACAAACCAGCCCTTGTGCTCGTGCCGCGCTCAACTGGAAACAACACCGCTTCCGTGACGGCTCCCTTTTTACTGGGTAACCTTATGCTAATATAATAAGGCGTCTACACATTAAACTGATATTGAAAATTATTCCATTTATAGTAGATTCAGCCATAAAACTGTATCAGATAAAGGATAATAGACAAAATACAAAGTATTTTGTGTATGTTTAATATATTTCCATTTCAAAATACACTACTGGAGCTATAGCTGTTAAGTGTTTGGTTAGCGAATTTTATACTATATATCAGAACAAAAACAGAAACATTAATCAAAAATCACAATTTTGTTGCTCGTAAAACGTTTGCGTAGTAAATGTACACAGTTACGAGATCTGGATATGCCGCGAATGTATTTCGTACAGATTTTATACATACATATTTATCACATCATAAAATCTTTAAAACAAAGCCAGTACACCAGTTATGAATGCATAAACTACAATCTACAAGTTATTGTACATTACAGCTCAACTTGTTCTTGCTACTTAATTCTATCGCTCACTTATAAGACTATTTGCGAACATATATAGTCGGTACAAATGAACCTGTTTCCATTACGTCAATTACGTATCATCTATAATTACTGGAATTGGTCAAACACAACACGTTGTATTTTATTAAGAGTAAGCGAAGAGGAAAATTACACGTGTATGTATTCATTTTATCGCATACATTGTGTTCAAAATGCACTGATCTATTTACAGCGCATCCAGCTCTGTGTATTAAACGTTATTAGCTGTCGTGACACAGTTTTATTCCTTTATTTTGCAGTTGGAAATACAAATGTAGAGAGATAAAACTATAACCAGTTTATCTTCACACTTTGCCTTCATTTACCCCTAGATTTGCATAGCTCAAGGTTAAATTACAGTTTAAACACTGGCAGGAACGATAAACCGGATCGAGATGTTAGAAATTATCTGCAATAAGCAAATTAAATTTAATGAGAATCGTAGACAACGTTTATAGTCGCAATTAAAAAAAGTACATCACATATACGATTATTCCTAAAGAGTCTTTCTGTGAGGGTGAACCAATGTTTTAAATGGAATAGTAGAGATGCATGTCTGTTTTGCCCTTAATTATGTAAGCTTTAACTGTACCCAGATTTTCTCACGTGATTAAAATCGCGAACACAGATGCGCTTTATTTAATAATCTTATGGGAAAGTCAGTGATAAAACTCAATAAAGAACTCACAAGTGCATGAAAACCTTCTTGCAATTAGAGTTGGGGAAAAAGCTCAAAAGTTGATTGTTCTATACAATCATGTAATTATACCGTTGAATTAACCGATGAATCTGTACTGAATATACAAGACAACGTGAATAAAATTATTGTATAGCCACATTACATACATATAATAATGTATGTAATGTGGCTTTTTCTTTGACATTTTATTGGCTATTATGACGGAATCATTGTTTTTTTTTTGCGTTCAACAAAATTAATAAGGAATAATAAATTTTACAATAAACAATTACAATACTTTGCTCACATTTTACAAAAATGAAAATTATAGTAAGTTACTAAATATAGGACAACTCATGTGCAGAATTTCATAAAAGTAGATTTAATATAAATATGACACATTACCGCTATTTTGCTATTTCCATATATATAGTCGACCGAGATACGATAAAATCTCTATATAAACCACTTTTACGACTTTAAATACAGTTAGAACTCAGTAAGAAAGTTAATGTCTTCGCTTTGTTGAAACTAAAACTGACTTTTTTCTCTGCTACGGCGATTGGCGTTATTCATTTATTTCTTGTATTTCTGTAACGCTTTTTTGATGCCACCAATTTCAGTTTCTTTTTAAAGTACCGAAAATAACAGTCGGTATCTCGATTTTTTTCACCGATGAAAAAAGTTCCCGTCTTAAATAACGAGGACATTTTAATTGTAAGATTTAGGTTTCGCTATAGTTTTTTGTGTTGATTAAACGTAATGATAAAAATTGTATACAACTCTAATAAAATCGTTAAGTAATAAAAAGTAACGAGATAAAATACAAAAAGATGTCTTGATCGCTGACTTCCGCTCGATTCTGATATTCATGTCAATGATTTTATTGTGATATTATCGTGATGGTCCAATTTCTGCAGATATTATCGTTTTCTGCAGCGAACATGGGTACAGTAACACTGAATTCAAACGCCGAACATGGAAGCGGTCCGTTAGAATTCTTTTCGCAAACAAACTGACAACGGACACGCCTCGATACGCTATCAACCGAATTTTACGCCTCTAATTACAAATTAGTGGTGGACGAGCAGATATGTGACCAAGTATTACAGAGTAGGTTAAGGCTATTTTTATGTTGTTATGTTAATAGATTATCAAAATGTTTACTATTATTTATGAACGACGTTTACTTAATTTTGCATTTTATAGAAGAAGCTATGACACAGTTTCGTAGGTTATAACTGTATTTTTATTGTATTTAATAACTCCCATTAAAGTTGCTACATACGTTATTTATGATTTAAGCCCAGTAATGCATAAACGGTTTGCTACGCTGCGCGCGTAACGCGTTGATGTCTTTTGTATCAGCATTTGGAATTTATTCGTTTACTTCTATAAAACGAAAATCGAAATAATAATACATCTTACGATATCACATTTTTCTTTATTTTCTTTTATAGCAAATATTAAAAATAAACTTAAGAAAAATAAACTCAATCTTTTGTATAAATTGTATTGTTTATGCGCTTTATAGTGTTCAATCCAAGACAATGCAATATAGGTAAAGGTGTTTCTCGCGATTTCTATACCAATCGATGCCTGATTGTCTCGCAGCAGGTTGTGACAGAAAGTGTGTATAGCTGTGAACTTCCTAAAGAGGGTAATGTCCGTCATTCAATGGTTGTGAAACAACGGCAACGTGACTTATTCTGATGGGCACGACGAGCGTTGACAGCGTGGATAATGTTATCGTTCTGTCGCGACGACGATCAGGAGCGGGGTTCTGAATCAATCCTGGTTCTGGGAGAGGGGTCGTTGACCGCGTCGCACGACATCATCGCGTCTTATTTAAAAATACTAGGCAATAAATAGTAAAACTGCTACCAATTAAAAGTCAAGAGAAATAAATAAAAATACTATTTTTGAAATTTACAATTATAATACCTCATTACAATGTTTACTCTATAATATCATATATTTAATTTATTTTCAAGTTTCTTACCAGAGCATAAATTAAAACATAACGAATTTGATTATCAAATATGTCGAAATTATGGGCTTTTTGAAATATAGAATTGTAACAAAAATCAATTACTTACTTAAAACGGCAAGGAAAATAACGTTAATATAGTAATAATAATAAAAGGCATATACGACAAAATATTAAATGTCATTATCTCATCATTAACTTTAAAAAAAATGAATACCACAAATACCGCTACGGCTGAGCTACGTAAATAAAAACCCTGTAATTAAATTACTTCATCCTACGTGCTAACTGTACATTAAATATTTCCAAATGAAATTCTATCGAGGAGCAGTTCAATAAACGTTGCTATCGATAAAAAAGGTAAATGCGGTTTCAATTCCGACCGCACGACAGGACTAGAATTACAAGGAAGAAAAACGTCGCTGTGGAATCAGGAAAAAAATGTCGTTCCGCGAGAAATTAGATAACTATATATTTCACACGATCAATAATGATAGAATTTATTGCTTATAAATTTATGTTAGAAGCGAACTTTTTATTGAGTTGTAAATTACATGGTTAAACTCTGGTGATAGTTAATGTATGGTTTATTATTTTGTGAAAGGTGTATTAAGGTAGCGTGATAGGGTACGCCCCAGGACTTTCCAATTTATGGGTATCTCACCTTTGTCCAGCAGTGGGATATTAAAAGATTAAATAGGGTTGCCTCCATAGCAAAGCAGACTCTTACATACGTAAAGTTTTTAGTGGTACTTATCTACCTGTGATCAGTTTTAAATAGTATACTCGTCAGCTTTCACTCAATTAAGAATATGCTTATCAAATATCAAACATTTCCACTTAACACTTCATTACATAAAAACATGTTATAATCATTGTTACGATTGTAAACTTTAATTACATACAATTTAACAAACATGGTATAGTAGCCGAATGAAACATTGTTAACCCGTGTACACACGTGACTGACAGGTGGTATAAACGTTTTGATGACTTGGCCATAAGTTATGACAGAAGTGAGACATGAAGCCGAACGGACAGCGACGAATCTATCTCATTTGCATTTAAAACAAAATAAACATGATTGTTACGTAACCGGCGTGTGGAGTTTATTGCCGCTCCCGGAGGCGATGGACCTTCGCGTGTAGAACATTACAAGTGTACATTAGTGTACGACTAGGCAACGTTGTACCGCTTAAAAGCTATATCTTGTTGCCGCGTGACATTTAGGATGACATTGTTTCAGCTTTTTATGCGATCCGCCTACGTTGTTACATTATAATTACATTAACTTTGTCCCCTCTAAATTATTATATGACAGCCAAAATTACTTCTTGTAAGTAGCATAGTTTTTATCTGCTTTTTTATAAACGGACATAATAAACTGTACGAAATGTACGAGTATAAACAAATAACCAAAATAAATCTAATATAAATATGATTATTTCGAAAAGATATTCCAAACATAAAATTAGTGATTTTGAAAAATATATATATATTGCTATTTATTTCTATTGAGCGAAAAAAGATAAAAAGAGTATTGCCACGATTTTATATCTTATGAGATCGACTGAATAAGTTTTATGAAGTTCCAAAAAGTATTTTCATTGCCGAGAAATAAAATGAATGTTAAAACATTATATTATAAATGAAATATACAATCGTAAATATTATAACTAAAAGCAAATATGGTGTCCAAAGAAACTATAATTTAATTTTATGAGTCCATTAATCACATATAAAATTAAGTCCACGACATTAATCTTATCTAAGTATGCAAAGGTGTCAATGCATTCGAAATTATGTTGTAAGTCGAGCTGGTTGGGTCAGAGTCATGCTCTAGCTGTCTGTGACTAACAACTAGGCTTCTCAGGTCTGATATCGGAGGGCGCCGCCGACATGATTCTCAAGTGATGCTACGCGTCACTGCCTGCCGGCCAAACGTGTCTTTGAAAGGACATTGCCACATACGTTGATTTGTGTTATTTAATGATTCCGTTTACAATTTTATTACTTCATATTATATATCATCTGTAACTGACAAATTTATTACTGAAGCTAATCCATGAAATTATCTTCACTACTGTTTTAATTTTAATCTGAATTTATATATAGTACAACATACTTGAAACAAGATTTGATAATCATTTACTGAAAAAGTGATTTCTTTATTTTCGTATTATCACTTTATATCGAAGGGACAAGAGATGAAATATGATTCTCGTTTCCACAAAATATGCTAATTGTATGTCGCATGCTTAGCTATCAACAACTTCTTAATTTTAAATTAACTGCTATGTTCATCTTCACCTCATTGTTAGAACCTCAGCTGGTTTTACTACATTGGATATTTATTAATTGCATTATAATGAACGTTTTATTAATACTTCTAAGTATTAATAAAACTTTCATTACACTGCATTCCTTAACCCTTTCCAGTGAAAGCATGGTCGATTCGAACTTAGGTCATCGATTGTAAATACACGGCCTACGCATTATTGAGGTGGCAAATTTATTATTTTATACGGACCACTAATGCAACGTGAGCTAAAATAGAATCACTATCTATATTCAAGCGTTTATTAGAAAGGTTATTTAACACGTGCAAATACTCATAGATAATAAGTTCAGCAATCAAGACAAGTATGGTATTGCAAATGCAGGAAACATTTCCAGGAACTGTCTTTATCCATCATTGGAATTGATGAAGCTCATAAACGAACAGTGATGAATAGGACCAGCAAGCAATAAAATAGATTTCCTCAAACTTAGCAGTAATCATCACCACATTGTTTGTCTTATGTATATACATTATTATATTATATTTGTACACATTTCGATATAAAAATATAAATGTGTACAAATAGGTGCTAATTCTAAGCAACACTTTACATTGTAGATTAAATTTCTTAACACATAGTTGAGACACCTGCACGGTATAATTTCCGCTTATCGCCGCATTACCTACATTTTCATTTTCTTAGAAAGGCCAAGTTCGAATTTTCACAAGTAACAAGTGAAAGAGCTAGCAGATAGCTTCTGGTATACATAAAGCGCAATGTCGAAGCTTATGCACTTTCTCATTTATTCATCAGTTTAGTGGGTCGTGGACGACTTGCGACGGCGACGTGCGACCGTTGCGCGCACGCATCTCAGCCGGGACTATGAGTATGCGGTAAATTCACTTCATATAACAATCCAATGGTGTTTGACACGCGAACAAAACTACCAGTGAAAGTTAAAGTGTCTTTAACAACGCAAAGAACCAAAATCAAAAGCATGAGAATGAGAAGCAATTGTAATTACTGATTGTCACCGCAATTCATTTCAGCCTTTCCGAATTTTGGTATCATGGAGGAAAAACATTTTAGTACAAACCTAAATTTCACATTACATTCACGTAATATACGAGTATTACAGGAGTAACAAAAATCCGATTTATAAAGATAATTATTATAATGTCGTAAAGTCACGATTATTTTTTTGTCAAAATATACAGTTCACTCGTAAAATATTGCAAAGTATTGCAAAAAACATACTATTTAAATCATCTTTAAATTCAATACCGTTATGTGTGCCATCACTATATTTCTAACACATGTATTATTAAGATAAACTGTAATTGATGACAAGAGTATGATGGGAGAAATTATGAGACAAAATATAAAAACTGCATATGTGACCGGGATTTTAAAATATCAGTCTCACACGTCACGCCCACACACATTAGTCGCATTTATGTCGACCAGAAAACGAATAGCGTGGAATGACAAAAATCTGAGTATAACTGTTCTTAGAAGACGCAAGTCACTGTAGGAACGTAAGTGTAAGATGCAGTTAGAATTGCTGTACACGGTCCGAGAAAAGTCATAAAACGCTGTGAAATCTTTACTTCTAATCCGTGCATGTCCAATATTCATGTGAAATTTATATGAATTCACGAAACTTGTATTACAATATTTTTTGATGAGTAATAGTATTATTATTATTATTAATATTTGATAAATACAAATGCAGTCAATGTTTTCAGGCATACTTATCTAATAAATCATTCGGTTATGGTGCCTGAGGCAAACAATGTTAATCGAATTACGTGGTCATTATACAGCTTGGAACCACAATCGTGATTCTCTTTAACTCCGATTTGTTTTTGCAACTGTAAACTACTAAATTATAAATAAATTATCCTTAACTATTATCCTTAACCTTCACTGTATTTCTTTTACGGTGATACTTATGACATCATCATTCATCTCTTACGATAGATATCGTAGAAAGTAACTTAGGAAACTAAATTCACAAGAAGGGCAGTATCGTTTCGCTTTATAACATCAACTAGCAAAACCTAAGCTTATGTCCAGGAATGTAACTCTCATGAATGTAAGTCTAATAGATACCTAGAAAACTCAATTGAAATGACTTAAACGATTTCATTTATTTTTATTGCAAAAGAAATTCGTGTAATGCGGACTCGAACGAGCAACGAAGATTGAATTACATGGCTATTAGATCACATTTGGTAGAGACGGCACGTGAGGCGCCAACACGTACTATCATCTAAGACCGGTATTATTCTTACATATATCTGCAATCTGCAATTTATTACGATTGAAAAATGTAATTTAGCTTCCCGTCCGACATCGCAAATAAATTAGTTTTATGGGGGAGTAAGATGGATTTACCAGAAAATTATAGAGTGCTTAATGACAAAAAGTTATGCGATCAAAGCGAACTTCGCTACTTCTACATTTTTCATTCTATCAATAATAAATACAGAACGTTAAATTATTATAATAATAAAAGAGATTGCTAGACCGTCAGAATGCTTTGGTTTTTCTGCTTTACATCTCAAGAAATAATAATGAATTTCTCCAAGCGGTCATCTACCTAAAATCAGATCAAAGAGATTATACCTGATCGAGTATCGTTTTACATTATAGATATTTTGAATACTCCAGATCTACGGAACTTTGGAACAAGTTTATAATTATGATTTTCTTGGTACACTGGCTAATATACCAGTCTGACACACAGTGAGGTTTTCGCGTTAAATTCTCAAATGGAGAAGCATGTTAATTTATAATTTGCAAATAATCGTCGTCGAATTAATATTATTTACTACATTAGAAATAAGATTAGAATAGAATTCCCTTATTAGGGTAAGAAGTTATAAGGCTTGTAAGTATAAAAGTCATTATATTTTATTACTCTATGCCTTAATGTTAAAAAAAACTTTTAAACGCCGTTTAAGAAAATTCCATCCAGATTTCTGATATGTTATAAATACAAATGTTTAAAGGGTAGATCTATAATAAATCTAAAATAAAATGTGAGACATTACGGAATTGTAAGATGGTTGTGGGTCGCCTGAGCCGACGCAGAGAGGGCACTGGGTCGGGGGAAAGTAGTGGGGCCTTATGTACGCGTGCACGGTGCATGCCGCCGCAATTACATTCACGTACTACCGCATTATGTCGCTGTCGGATTTAGAAATCGTTGGACCTGAACTAAGATACAATAGGAAACATTCAAAGAAACAAAAGTGAACGAATTTGAATTCTACTTAAAGGAGACGACTCAAATACCGCTAAAACGTCTGTTAGCAATACTGGTACTATCCGATTGTGGTCAATGATGTCTTTTCTTTGGACTCGCGTGTATGTTACTAATATTATTATTATTTTTCAAGTATTAAACATGCAGATAATATTAAATTTAAATGGTCAGTTTATAGATTGGTGTTGGTATGAGAGTCTCACCTAAATCTGATTAAATAAAGTTTGCTGCTCCTGGGGAGTAAATTAGATTGTCGTGTATAAGAATATAATAAATACTGAGGGAAAGCATATTGCCATCGTTAGGGTAGATACTACCACTACCAGTTCTCTCAATAGTTTAAATTTTATTAAAGTTATAAAAATCTACTTCAAAAAAAATAAAACATTTATGAAATACTATTCTCAAAATAATTAGTATTCTAAACTGAAAATTAAACCTAACTGGAAAGTCTAAACATAAAGTGACACACATATATATCACATGTTTATGAATAGTAAATAGCGACAATCTTTCACGTAATCCACCTTAAAGAATGAGCACTTTTCTTGGGAATGTAGTTCGACTTACACGGTTCCGGCAACGTGTCTTATCATAGCAAATTAATGATCTTGTTTTCATAGGAGAACTGTGTTTTATGTACTACATATTTTAAGTGATTATTATTAGTCCTTGTATAAATCCGTTTTTTTTTATAATTCCATAAATTCTAATATTACTGTCAGTAGATTATAGCACACATGAAGTACGATTTTGTGTACATAAAACCTATGTTTGTGATTATTAAATGCTCTTCTTCTTAAAATTCTTCACATTTTTATTAATTTTACACTTACACCTATAAAAAAGGGGATAAAATAAATTCCTTCGATTTAATCGATTTGTAAACATTAAACGCTTTATATTCTTGTTATTACATAAGCTTTGAAAACTAGTTGTCATACACTTCTGGGTATTCCAGAATATTATTCTTTACGACGGCTTTACTGCTGGTCTGATTTTCTTTTGAAAGAGCTAAAAGTACTAAAATAAACTAGGTAACAACGAGCAATAAATTATACTAGCACGGCAGCTGACGCGTGTTTAGCACCACAAGTTATAGTCGACGTCTCCACGAAGAGCCGGGAACTCTCTACGGTCATTTCGCGAAAGTCTATCAATCAACCTAAACTATGATTAATGACTTTTAAAACAAAAGTCATTAATCTCGCATTAGGCTATTTAGAAATTAATCAATTATTTGAGCTTTTGGCGCCCCCGTTTCGTAAATGTTTCGAATATTTAATTATAACCATTAATATTTCAATGCATATTTTCCTTAACTGTAAATAATATTACTTAATGACCGGCTCACTTTAATATGAGGCGACCATCTCAGTCCTCGGAAGTAGCAACGCATCTGTGATAGACTTCATATAGAACACCTGTTCTATATGAAGTTGCTTACAAATGTCCCTGGGCGGCAGTAAACACTTAACATCAAATGGACTGCTTGCTCGTTTGCTACTTCATATTTATAAAAAAAAAAAAAATTAAAATGATATTGTATCCGGAAAAAGCGATCAGATTTTTCTATTAATTAGTAGGCACTCCTTTGATACTACGAATTCAGAGTATCAAAGAAGTACTACAAACTCGTAGTTAAAATTATTCTTGTATTAAACAGTTATTTAACAAAAGAATAGTCTTATAAATGTTCACAGAAATGCCATAATCTTCCATCGATGTAAGAGAACGCATGCTATAAAATGCGGTAAGATATGATACATAAAATAAAACTACTATCGCTGAATATTGATCCTTACAATCTAGCCCTGCAAGATATGCGATCACCTATTACGGCAGGTTTCCCTAAATATGATCATACACATTTAGCTATCCAATCATTTGATCAATGGTTGGATAGCTAAATGTGTACCTACTCAGTTTTATAAAAATACTACTACAGTATACGGCCTAATATTTTTTTATTTACAACTACAGAATAACGCTACTATGTTATGGTTTGGTGCAAATCTACAACTTACAAGAGATGTTTCAAGTCAATCCTCAACAAAAGTATCGATTTAATTTTAAATTATATATAAGTACGTCTCCATCGACAGGGATACTTTAAGTTGCTTGAATATCTAATTTTCTATTTCAATCAATGACAAAAAGATTATCCATTTAAAGAAACGTCGGCATTAGGACTCAAATCTTTCAAATTATAAGCATATATTACGCACTCTAGATTGTCACGGGTCATATAAGAGTAAAAACTAATTTCTAAAATTCCTACTTAACCAATGAAGAACAATGAAGAACACAAGCTAGTGTAGCATCTTACAAGGAGGATGAATAACAATATAATATCTATTTTAAACCATTCCATTGTAATATTTTAAACTTTCTTCCATACAAGTGGGCCAATAAGATTTTTGGGCGGCGTACCCGGTCAAGGCCACTTGCACTTGCCCGCAAAAAACCACCAACTGGTTATGCGCCCACGCATACGGTTATCATAGTCGTATTTTTTGCGGTAACGCCTTACAACATACGATGCAAGTTATGACTAACTATAAGCCATTGATCAAACTTTTTGTAACCAGTTCTAATACTCCCATCAACTCTACATTAAGATTCACAATGGAGAAAAATAAATAATAATATACCATTTTAATAATGAAGCATAATATAAATGAGTCTAATAAATAATATCGGTGGGCGTAGTTTGCGTTTAAAAATAGAGTATTGAGAACGTTGGAGAAGGCTATCGCCTGTGAAACTCGATTCAGCCTATTTGCAAGCGATAAACAAAACAGCACGCGTCGTAAATATCAAGTAGGCTTCTTAAGGTAACAAATTATGGGCTAACACTCCCTAGAGATCTGATATCCTCGTGTTCCATTCTGTTTGCTCTTTTTCAATGACATCGCACTAAATAAGTTGCTAAAAATAATCTATTTTTTGTATTGCAATGAACATGTTTTAAATTGTGGGGGTTATTAAATTTTTAATAACAAGCATCACGTACTCGTACGTTGAGTCGACTTAGAACCAGTTTTGAACGCGATTCGTTTAATTTTGTCCTTTGGTATTTTCTGAATCTTATACTCATAAAAACTGTATCTATTTTTGTAAGGAGCTTTTAATGACTGCAACTATTTATGGATGCTGCAAAAACTAAATTAATATTGTAGTTTAACCACGGTTTTAAAAAAAATACTGAAGCAAAGTCCAAGCTCATATGCAGGTCCATTTTATTCTAGCGGTTTTTGCTACATGTATAAATAATGTAAATGTAACATTCATTTTATTGTAAACTCCACGTGTGTCCCTATTAACATAATCTTCGTAGTTTTTTAACTGTTTTCGAGCAAAATAAAGTTATATTTCGCCCCGTGCAAATGATCACGCTGACCATATTTGTAGTCAATTTGCAAATAGTCAATACTTGCAACTTTTACTTTTTTCGATACTTTGTAGAACAACTCATAGGTCCATCTACTGTTATTACTGGGACTAAAAAACACTAATCAACAATAGCATGGAACTGTGGGTATCTCACGCGAGTGCATATAATGGTAGAAGGGGCCGACGTCTCCTTCATGTAATTCTCCTGTAATGACGGTAATCATTTTACCATCTACGTACCAATAATGCGCGTTTGCTTAGTGCAATGGGGTTAGGTAGGCATCGCCATGCGAGGCTCTTACATCCACTTTGTTCTATGTGGTTGATGCCACAAATGAAGCAGTTGTGTTATTTATAGAGCTCGATTACATTAAATACGTTGATTCGCTAAATTGCTCAACGTTGCCGTAGCAATATTGCGGCGCCCGGAACATCCTGAGTATCCTCATTATGGTGAAATGAGGTAAATTGCAGTGAGATGTTTTCCGGCTCGCTGGTAAATGAACAATAAATCAAATTATATATTAGTTACCTATTTCAAACACAGATTGCTATAGTGAACTTTTGCATTTTGCAATTTATCTCTTGTCGGTCAGTAACCATAATATAAGGCCATTGACCATATCGATCACAAGCCAATGACTCATTTTGAAAACAAGCATCGTAAGACATAGTATGATTGATTGATAAAGATAAAAGATCTAATAGGTTATTTTTCAATTAATTATATTTATTTGATTAATTAAACATTTTTTTATTAAGTGTGATTTTTAAGCCAATTGAATATTATTTATAATTATATTTTATATACAAAGTTATATTGCTTAAATACATTATATTTTCTATAACTTTACTAATGAATGTAACAAAGTTAATACAAGTTTATATTTATATATTTTTGTATATAACTTTGACCATAAAAATTAATAAATAACAAATACCTGTAAGTCGTCTGCACAGCTTAAAACAGTTTCACGGGAAATATGTTCAAGTTCAATTTTACACGCAACTAAACTGTGTCCTGGCAACACGATCGCGATCACTGAGCCCTAAACGAGGGAGCGATTGGTTCGGGACGCGATGGCCGTGGTTGACCGCGCGATGTATAACCCGGGCGCGTGGAGACACGCTACCGACCAGGCGTCACAAACGGAATGAAATGGTGAAGAAGACGCCGCCGTCTTTTATAGACGTGACCGTAACCTGACGCCGGATAACGGACTCGTACCGGCGCAGGCGCCACTCAACTATCACTCGTAACGCCCACCCGTAAAATACATATTTGAAACCTCATAGATTTTCCTCTCAATGTAACAGATAGATCGAATTTTCAATAAAGCGCCCCGAGCTGAACTGCAATTTGCAAGCGCTTACCCGCAAAGTTAAGGCACGCCCGAACAAGACGACAGGACAACGGCACTCCAAATGCCATCAAAGTACATCTTTGACGTAGCCCTTATAGGACGCGGATATCTGCACTGAAAGCAAATTAAATAAAACGGCTAGAAAATGTGAACTCCTCTAAATATTTAAATTAAAGCAAATCAAAAAACATTGTATCAATGTTTTTTGATTTGCTTTAATTTTCTCAAACTTGTTAGAAAACTTATGTACTACTGTAAGTTAATGCAACGATATAAATGAAAAAGTACCTACCGATATCAATTCAGTCTAAGCTATGTATGTTGTTACTTTATAAAGTTGAAATGGTTCCTACTGTTATATAGTACCAACTACGGATATTTACCACCATTATATAGTCGACAATATGTTACGAAATACATAAAACAGGCGAAGCGTGAATGGAGCGCAAGGGGCAGACCACCCCAGGCGACACTTTTTGTAGGGCGGGAAAATCTTACGATAAGTTTTTATGTACAAATAACTTTATTTTTTGTAGGACTACCTTTAACATTCCCTCAAACGAGCTTTATTTAATAGCTGTAGGAACATTTAGAATATAGATGAATTTACTTGTAATTTTGGAATAAAGAACATTTCCACCTTGTAGGACGATCAAGGAGCCTGTAATGGTGATCGTTAATGCTCTAAGTTAAATATTTGGTCAAAGCTTCCCGTTGCAATTTTATACCATAATTATTATGTAGTAAGACCCCCTTCTACGACTAAAATGTAGTCTTTAATCCACTGACGATCATTTTTTATTATTTTATTTAAAATAACACGGTGAAATATTTTTAACTTATATCTTGGAATATAGCTTTGTTCTATAGCTGTGCCCATCAAGTGTACTCTCCGAAAAGCCACCTAGGAATATCTCTTAACTCCAATAGTTTACTTTAAAAGAAGCCACTTCTATTTTATGTAGTGCCATGGAACCATTTTGAGGTTTAATACATCACAGTAAATAATAATCCAGCTACAAATACTTAGTACTTAAGATTCACGACATTGATAACTATGGTGGATTTATTGATGTGCCTTTTTTACAGAGCGTATAATTTAAAAATAGCTGCAGGCTGAATTCTACGTGTTTGTTTTATGCAAACGAGCATACAATGCCTCACCAGTACACCGTAGTTGTTAGTATATCCAGTCAAGCATCAGCCCTTAGAATCACTGTTGGAAACAGATCACCTCAGGAAAATGTGGTTTTGCTTTAATCAGTGATCACAATGTTTCAAGATAGTTATAGTACACACAGTAGTAGTAGATTGACGACCTGCGTGGCCGAGCGGTCACCATACCAATCTGACGCAATGGATCCAGGGTTCGATCCCCGGCCAAATAGAAATGTAAATGATGACTTTAGATTTCTGTTTTGGGTCTGAGTGTTTGTGTATGCGTCTTTGTGTGTCCATGGCAGCCACGACTCAGGAGAAAATCCTGCTGTGGGGCTATGAGTGTAGAAAGCGTTTTATGTTTATTGTTTTTTATTACTGCAAGTATTCACCAGTATTTTTATTATTTAATAATTGTAGTATTTGGAGAGTGTAGTAAGGAATATTTATTCCTTACTACACTCATTGTAACGCCTCGGATAAGTATTTATTTAACGAAAAAGCAAGCTTCAAAATTCTGTTTTTAAAACTCCAGTACGACCATTTTTAACGAAAATACAACCATTTGAAAAACGTTAAAAAATTTGCATTGTTTTTTTGATTTTTTAATTTTTTCCACTAGTATACATATCCATATATACTAGTGGAAAATACAGATACTATATACCCATATAGTATCAAATATATAATATTTGATACTATATGGGATATATATGGAATGGATGGAATACAATAGTATGGATGGATAGTATCAAAACAATATGATACTAAAACAATATGACAATTCTAACGTTAAATAAGTACATAATCAAAAGAAATTAAATTGTTTACTTAATTTTTTTTCAATGAATGCTCTATTTTCTGTATTCCTTCTAGTCACAGAATGGTATTATTATTAACAACTCCTACGCTCAATCACAACTGATTGAAATTCAGAAGTTTTCGCTGAGTCAGCATATTCATGCACACACACTTGCTCTTCAACTGACGGCTAACAAGCAACTTCTCGCTTTAGGCGACCAGCAGCTTTCAGCCACCTTCCTAACTCATAAGGCGGAATATATAAATATATGAATATATAATTATATCGTTGGAAATTTAATTTGGCTTGGCAAGTCGTCCTCAGCCTATCCTAAGGACGAAGAGTCCAGAGTAAACGAACTCCGTTTGTCGAGAAATAAACATAAAAAAGAGCCAAACCAAAAAAAAATGTTCTTCCGTTTAACTCCCG
Source organism: Cecropterus toxeus (assembly GCA_018249875.1). Lineage (NCBI taxonomy): Eukaryota > Metazoa > Arthropoda > Insecta > Lepidoptera > Hesperiidae > Cecropterus > Cecropterus toxeus. Next base: position 4,309 of record DWNE01000735.1, on the reverse strand, counting down.
GATCCCATACCCCTCTCCCTATTATATACCTAAGTAGACCGCACGTACCAAATCGCATTACTGCGGCATAACGTAAAAAAATATTACAATGTAGCACATACTCTTTATTCTTGTCATGCGCTTCAAAATTCTCATACTTAGTAACATAATTAAAGGATACTTATTCTTCATAATTTATACCTAGATAATAGTATATACAAGTAAGACATAGATTGTACATAGATTTAATGATAGCTTTGATGCTCGACTAACTTTGTAGTAGATGAAATGTAGCAGTGTTTTACAAATTGTAGTTGGGACCCCTCAGGGGTCGCTAAGCCTGCATAAGAGGTCCCTCCCTATCCTCCTTGGTTCGTGATCCTCAACGCTGAGGGTTGTGGTCTCTTTTTATCACCTTTCTTTCAATTATGTTTTTCCAAGTAGCTCTGCTTTCAGCTGTGTATAGTGCATGATGTACGGTTGTGTCGAGATTGGTGCGGATCTAATCAGACCAACGCATTAAACCGCGACCCCGAGGTCTCTTATCCTGTATTTTTCCCGTCACCAAATGTTTTTTTCAACTGATCTCCTCTTCTTCGAACAATATGACCGAAAACATCAAAAATCCTAAGGCAAAAGGCTTACAGCCTACGTGTTATTTTTACATCCGAGGTTTGCGAAGCCTAAATAATGAGGAAGAAAAATAAACTTCAGAAGCATATTTTTATACTCTCTTAGAATATTAATGAAAAGTGTTTGGCATGTGTTTTTTTAATAAAAAATTAAATGATCCTCTACTGATTTAATATTTATAACTTTAAATACAATATAAGTATACATTTTCATATATTATGGGGACGCGAAATATTTACACATGCTATGAGAGTTCTGCTATGAAAAAGATTGATTAGCACTGGAATATAGTAAAACATTGTAAATCGTGTTCCGCAAATACATGCTAATCAAATATGAAAACCAGGTTATAGAAACTTAGATAGGAAACTGAAGAAATAGAAAATAGAACTAATTTTAAAGGCTTTAGTGGTTTAACTTTTTATTTATACAAATTAAATCACAATAAATGTTCACAAAATATTTTATATTTCCTCTGTAGGGATTTGTACATTGGGTTGATTACAGCTTCGTAGAACTGCGATTTGATACGGTGCTACGACTCAATTGTTTCTGACTAATCTATGTAATTTCGTACGCGATCTTGCATATCACGAGACATACATTAATAAAGTAAAATTACGATAATCTTATTCTTAAACTAGTTGTAAACAATTGAACACAAAAATAATTAGACTTAGGTGATACAACCGAGTACAGCCATCTTAGTTTGCTTGGTAACGCAAATGAAAATTGCTGCTGTACATCTATGCATGCATACTGTTTTAAAAGTAGAAGTTCACATAGCGTTAATTTATAGGCCTTTAAATTAACTTCTGCAGGTAGAATACCGAACTTAATTAAGAACTTTACAGTTAGATGTTATATAAATAAGCATATACTATCGTCGTAGCACTGCGATTTCAGATGGTACAACGATTCAAATATTGTCAACTAATCAATGTAATTTTGCTTGAGATGTCGCGTATCACGGAACTTACATTAATAAAGCTATGATATTATGATATATATTTATATATATTTTATTATGATATTTCTGTTTGTAAGCCACTTGTAAACAATTATATTCAAATGTGTTTTGACTTTGGTGGCACAACGGAACTTAACTAAAGACTTAACAGCTCAATATGCTGTTAAGAACTGTTTACTACCTTTTATTTGATATGCATAATGATTTAAAAATAGCATTGTGTGTGCGTTTCTTACGCCATTACACAAGATTTACTACTTTTGATATTACTTTTGATTTTGATATTTTTCATTTTAATTAATAATGAAAAATAAATAAAAAAAATCTATTTAAAAATAGCGCCTATTTTTATGTTCCGTAGCGAAGCACTGATAGGCATTTTATCTAGTGTTTTATAATCTTGCCTTTGGTCTGTTCAACGTGCGAGCAAACGTGCGTAGCCACACTCTTGAAAAAAACTACTCTCCTAACGCATAATAAAGAAAACTAAAAGCTTGCATTACGTACATATTAAATATTACTTACATGAAACACATATTGCTTTTCTTATGAAATGAATGAAAGATGTAAGAATTACTGAGGACAAACGCTACATGTGTGGCGGCACATCATTATAATGCAATAGCATTGACTTGCACATGAATTATATCGAAGCATGTGAGATGAATGGAGCACCTTTGTGTGGGTTATGTGATCACTATTTCTAGTAGCTACTGTGTAGACGTGAAATATTTGCTAACAAATCCAATAACCATTTCATTACAATTATAAAACTGCATACCTTAAACATCACATTAGATTTACAGTAACAGTAAATACAATTTAAAGTACTAAACTAAGAGTAAGTAAACTCTCGTACTCAGTAATAGAGTAGTCCCTAATTTATAGTAAAGCTGATATGATGAGCTTTCTTTATTTCGAGTATTTACGTTATGTAGTATCTAAATTTGTCTTAAGATAAAGCAATACCGTGATCGCTTAAGCATATTATATTTTGCGTTTACCATTTGTCATAGTGCAACGGTTCCAGGTCCAAGGCACTACTGTAACCATCGAAAAAAGCGTGAGGATCCTGGGAGTTTATATCTTAAATAACGCATATTGCCGGGATCATTACGATGATAAGTTAGCAGCAATGAATTTGGATTATATGTATAAATAAAGCTATACAGTGCTATAATATTGTGTTCTTAAATAGAAATAAGGTGCATAAGGACACTTTCCTAAAGCCAAATTGTTAAGTCTTAACGACTCCTCTCTGTTGCAAATATTCATAGGTGATGGTGAGTGCTTTCCTTCAGGTTGCTTGTCTGCATTACTGTTAGGTGTAAGTATAAAAAATACAAAAGTGAATGCCCAATAAAGAATCACACAGCTTGATCCTCGAACTAGACTAAGTTTCATTTTTAGGCTTTGAAGTAATTTTTATAGAAAACAGTTAGCAGAGGTGTCTACGTTGAGTAGCTATTTCTGTGTTAAAACATGATCACAGCTCAATGTTCGCACACACTTGAAACGTGTGAACGGGTAATGCGAAATAAAGAATGCTCTATTATGGGAAAATACTGTGCTTCGCTCATGAAATGTAAAATGAATAATTAAATGCCTTACCAAGAAAAGAGCTGTGTGACGAACGGGGCACAACTGTCCTAAATACCTGTCTTGTGTTTATTAAGTAATTATTGAACCGTGCGCCACTATCTGATATTGCTATGCAAATGAAAATCGAAAGCGAATCTCTAATAGAATATTAGTTTCTTTTACAATGTCAGTGGCTCGCGAGTAATAAGAACAATATAACATAATATGAGTCCGACTACCTTTTTTGTCTCACTTCCTGCGGTTACCCAAAGAGGATTTAAGGCCAAGTTTGAGACTATACAGCAGTGAAAGTTAATGTGTTGATTCGCATTGCCTCTCATTATCTGCGCGATGAAAATCTTAAATTACATCGCGCACGGCAAATCTCGATCTATTTTTATTTGAGCAAGATTCAATTATTCAGTTCCAAAATAATTACAACGTGTAGCCTAAGAAAATAACAACGTCTTTGCGAGATAATGACCATTTGCAGCTGTTGGGTTGCGAAAGAAAAGAATAAGAAGATGATGTGATGACATTGTGATTCAAAAGCGGTAAAACAATTTGCTCGGCTAGACTTTGTTTATTTGCTAAATTAAATCTGAATACAAGATGTACCAAGAAACGTAATGAGATACTTTCTTATGGCGAAATTCTTTTCTTTGATTGAAATGGGACTCGTGTATTGGTGATATTATATTTAAAACGTGTTTTTAAAAGTTGTCATAATGAAATGTATGTGTTCATTTCAAATAAAAAATATTTTTATGTTCGATTTAGGTAGGTATGTATGCTGAGTTTAGATCAAAATCGCTATCTCAGAGTAGGTGTTATAGTTTCTCTTATTATAACAGGAACGTGTGGAAAGGCAGGGCAATTGAAATATGGGAAATAACTTTTTATACCTAAATATGAAGATCGAGAAAATATTGCCTAATATATTGCTGTATCCAATTTGTATTGGTTGACTGATGCCGGGTAACCGTTATTATTTGTCATCGATATATAAAAACGTGTTTTAATATATATATAACTATGTTTAAATATGCTTGTATGTATGTTTGTGTGCATGCCCATTTCTTTTGCACGCGCGACAGCCCAAACAGCTTAACGGATTGTGACATATGACATATCATTAGAATCGTC
>DWNE01000734.1:0-26026 GCA_018249875.1 Cecropterus toxeus | reverse complement strand
GATAGTTTTTTCGTGATAGAGTAACAAACGCATACTACCCGTTCGCGCTAAGTTTGCCGCTGTCGACGTGACGCCAAACATGTAGTAGCGTCAGCAAAAAAAAAAACGAGTTTGAAAAATATATATTTATTTGTTGTTACGGATTATGTACATTTTTATTGTAAAAATCAATGAATTAAATACCTTTTTTCACATATTACGGTATTATGAATGAACAGGTTTTTTCATTTATAAAAACTTAATGATTTTTAACTCTACATAACGACAACAACATCGTAAAAACTTTTCTTTACTTATAGTTCGAATACGGAAAATAAAACAAACAAATATCGCGAAAACTGAGCAATATTAAGTTGCAGTATAAATAATAATTTCACGCGTTTACGGCGATTACGTTGCCTTCGGTACTTTTAGCACATTTTAGGGCGACTGAGAGGTGCGGTGAGGGGGGAGCCGCATTCCTTCGACCGGTAAACTTAGCTTGGACAGGTAATACACCCTCACAAACTTTTGCCTTTATAATATTTGTAAGATTGGGTAGGTTATTCTGGAAAGCCGAGACACAAAGTATGCTGATTTTGTTCAAGATGTGTTTTGGATTATTTAACGTTTATCTGGATGATGGTATTTGTTCCTTCCATGACATTCTTTGAATGGCAACGCCGCCTTTGATTTTCTATTGTCTAATGTCTTCTTTGTCAGTCTGTAAATGACGAAACTATTATTTTTATGTCTAAAAAAATTGTTTGTTTTCGTTATATTTCAGTGTCTTTGATTTCTTCGAAATGACTTTCTTTATGTTCTTGCACTGTCTTCTCAGTGTTGGAGAGCTTGATATTATTTATTTAAATCCATATATTTGTACTATTTGTATGAATAATAAACATCTTCGAAATAGGAGGCGACAATCTTAGTCCTCGGGAGTAGCAACGGATCTGATCGATTTCAGGTAGAAACCCTGATCTACATTTACCATTATAAAAGACGCTTTCTACACCCATAGCCCTACACTAGGATTTTCTCCTGTGTCGTGGGTGCCATGGACACACACACGAATACACGAACACACAGACCCACAACAGAAATCTGAACTGAATTCATATTTCTGTCTGGCCGGGAATCGAACCCGGGACCCACTGCGCGTCAGACCGGTTGGTGACCGCTTGGCCACGCGGGTCGTCGATTATGTGTACTGCATGATTGTTTGCTACTTCAATCTGATAAAAAAACGAATATCACAGTTCGTGAGTGACGACAAAATGAATTCTTTAATTAGTCATAAGACTGGCTTATTACGTAGGAGATTCCTTATTACACATCCGACGAAATAAGGCAGATGACAAATCGTTTTAGATATCCGTTTTGGATCTGTTTTTTGCTGGTGTGTTTTTCTCAACGATAGGCAAATGGATGTAGCTTATTTATTTGGGCTTGTTCTTTTCTGACACTTCGTCATCATAATGTGTCATCCTCTTTGCTACACCCTCTTCTATTTTAAAAGCAGATATACGTAATGCATGTGTATTTTAAGGACATAACGAAGACTCATGTCATTTAATTTCGACTCTTTTATGAGCATTGCTATTTTTTGTTCTTTTGTATGGGTATCTCCAAATCGTATTTGGTTGATATGTTTGTCTCATGTTTATACGAGATTTCGTTATCTATGCCATCTTTGCCTTTCGCCAAATGTCCTGTACAGCTAAATTGTAGTTGAACAATGTTGTTTTTAATAAAAAAAAGGACTTTATTATTATAGTTGTTAATTAAAAAACTACGAATAGGTTCGTTTTTAATTTTGTTTACATTTTTACGAATTATTTGGCTCTTTTTATAGTTCGTGTTTTTAAACCATCCCTCGCTTTGTTAGCAAGAATATACTTTTCGATTAGAGGATCACGCTCGGCTGCCTTGTTTGTTTGTAAGTGTACTCATTGTTTGATTGTATTCTACATGACGTCGTCTATTTATAATCCGACATTGATATTTCGATTGGTATGTTTAAGTGGCAAATTTATCATTGCGTTACATAAGCGTGTACGTTTAGATACATGCGCCCATTTGTTTGATAAACCTGCACTTATATATTTAAACTATACAGTCAAAGCTCCTTATTCACGGTCTCGCCATCGCGGCATGTGGTAACCCCTGATAAGGTCGGTCTGTCTTGCCTGTGGTTGACTACAGATGCGTTGCTAACCCTGAGGAATGCCTCTGATAAGTATATCTCCTATACTATATCCTTTAGACCATAAACATAGCTATTAGGTAGATATGGACGTGACGGTGGTGCTTCCGGCGGTAAACCAGAAAGGTTTCTACATTTAAATCCAAATGAAATCTCTCCTCGTTGAATTGAGATATTTTCTATTCCTTTTACAAATAAAAAAAAATGGGTTAGAGTTATACCGTTTTTACTATGGATAAACGTTAATTATTTTGAGTCTTGCAATCGCAGCACTAATTTTGTATTCAATTTTGTTTTGTATTCAACTTGTTTTACTGCTGATCAAATTAACGTTCACCTTTAATACGGCAGTCCGTGTGTTGTCCGACAAATATATCCTATCAGGTACCCGGGACCCTATTTGGATAACTGGTTTTGTCTTGCGTCGTCATTTCATCGATTTGTGTGTAACTACGTCATGAAAAGTTGTTTCTTGTTCTCTCTGTGGCTTCCTATAGTTTGTATGCTAACATGGAGCGTTATCATTGTTTCCATGGTTCCCAAGGGGTATGTTGCTACCCGAAGGGTAAAGACGGGGCCCTATTATTAAGAATCCAGACAGTTGAAATTTTCAAAATGATGTGTTTCTGTTGCCGCTATAAAAAATAATATGTGGAGGAAAAGAGGATATCTCCCGCCAGGCGATGCCACTGCCTGGGACCGCGGTCCATGTTAACTTCGGACCATTTCTATATATGCTGAGATTTTATTAAACTCTGATAGTGTGTTCGAGGTTGCGTCTTCTGATTGGCCAGTGTCAATATGACGCGTATAATGTATTTGCTTGCTTGCGTCATCTTGCGTACTCCGCATATTACATGTGAGGCGCGTGCTCATATTACTGTAGGTATCGCGCTGCTACAAATACAATCTATAGTAATATTATAAGCAGTAGAGTTTGTTTGGTTGAACGCGCTAATCTCAGGAACTACTTGTTCGAATTGAAAAAATATTTTTTTGTTGAATAGTAAGTTTATCGTGGAAGGCTTCAGGCTATATAACATCACGCTACGTCTGTTTCTTTTTAACAGATTGTTCTCTAATAAACGCATGTGAAACTGCGCGGCGCAGCTAGTACAGAATAAAATGAATATTCGAGGCGGGCTCCTATGCATTATGCGTGATTTTTTGCCGATTTTTATAGATAATGGTATCGTCTGCTAGCAATTGTTACATTATTCTTTATATTATATTGTTTTAGTTTTCGTTATCTAAGTAGTGTATTTATCTTACCGCTAATTTAACGTAGATAAATATATTTATGTAATGATAAGAAAATACATCACATTAAGAAATGTCACGCTTTTCATAGTACGTATTAACTTATCAATGCACACGATGATTTGTATTTTAGTCCAATTGCTTAATAGAATTAGTGCCATAATCTATGGTGCTAATGATTTTAACGAGTATGTCGCTCATGGAACCTTTGACTTCAGACAGGACAGAAGTCGTTACTTTCTGAACTTTCTGAAGCATCACATGTGCATTTCTGTCTCTAAAGACAGATATAACCAGGTGGAAGCAGTGTAGTTCGACCGGAGAGGTACCACCGCCACACCTATTTCTAACGTGAAGTAGTTCTTGCGTTTCGTTGGACGTCTTGTTGCCGGCTCACTCATACATGAGGCGACCATCCTAGCCCTTGGGAGTAGCAAGTAGCGAGCAGCATTCGTGATCGACGTTAAATACAACCCCTCATCTATATAAAGTTGCTTACAGATGTCCATGGGCAGCAGTAACCACTTACCATCAGGTGAAATGCATGCTCGTTTGCTACCTTAATTTGATTAAACAAAAAAAAATTAGTTGTCTCACCTATAATAATCGTTCCGATATCTAAATTAGTGTGGGAGTGGGGGGTCCAGCAAACGGTGTTGGGCGAAAAACGTTTCTGTTTTTACGATTACTTTGGCAGTCCACATTAATACTGAACGTGTAACATTAAACTGTTATTTTTATCTAAGTCGTATCTTTAGTATGGATCTACAAATGCGCCTAAACTTTGATAACTAAGAAGGTGGTAGAACGATTATAGTTTGCCTGAGGAGATAAGGTATGTTGGGGTAACATTACAGCTGGGGTAAAGCCGTACAGTTTAAATTGTGGACTAAATTGACCACATTGGCGACTTTACTATGCCATGAAAATAAGGTACGTAGTTGATACAACATTTTTTATAAAGAGGACCTAATTCGGCTACAATTGCAGTCGACCAATTTTACCCCAACTCACCTTACATCCTCGCACCTAGCGTGAAGTAGTTCTTCCGTTGGAATCCGTGAAAGGATGCCGGGCTCACTTTCATATGACGCCACGGTCTTATTCCTCATAAGTAGTTACGTATCTGTGATTGACTTCAGATAGAGTCCCTGTTCTGCATGAAGTTGCTTACATACGTCCATGGGCGGTAGTGGCCACTTATCATCGCGTAGACTGCATACGTGCTACTTCAAAGTTAAAAAACAACTAGGGTATTGTTTATTATGTAAATATTCTACATACTTGTGTTAAGAAGTATTCATTTTTTATAGATACTTGGTTTCAGCGAGCAAAATGGATTCGGAGTACGATCAAAAGTTCGAGGAGATGAAGAAGTATATACCGTTTTTGGAGAGCATGATAAAAAGACTAGAGAATACAAATAATGGGGGGAACAATCCTCGGAAAGCCCAGCTCGACAAAATACGGTCGCTGAGGGATTTACTTCAGGATAAGAAAAAAAGGTGCCCTAATATATATTGATATATATTTTCCTAGTATATGTTTTCCTACAGTAAAATTTACAGTAGGTTAAGTTTAATTTGGCAAATCGGGGAAATTTTATGCAATCCATTTATCCCACTTCTGGGCACAGGTCTCAATCCACAACTGGGACAGGCCTGGACAAATCCCACGGCTCCTATCCCAATTGGTGCAGCTCGTATAGAATCGCATGGATTGCAAACCTGTGTGTTAAGATGGTCAATATGATGGTTGATGTCTATTTTCTTAGTATTTTGTCAACCTTGAAAATTCTCTAAGCAACTAACGTGTGACCATGATAATAATTAAAATTCGTCTTTTTAGGATGAAAATGGAGAACTTGCTTAAATGCGAGACGGTTCTGGTTAATTTGTACGCAAAAGTTGAACAGGTATTTTTCACTTATTTTTTTAATGCCTATAATAAATTCTTTATTGCTGGAAATATATCCTCTTAATGCAGGCAGCCAAATTATTCGTTCATGGCTTATTTATAATGAATTAATAGTCTGCTATGTTTAACTAGAAGGTTTAACGACTTCTCTGCTCGTGATGATGATGGACACAACTTGTTCAGTTGATTTATAACGTAATTACAATGTTCTTTTATTATATTTTAGCGGGACGCTTCGTTAGATCTCAAGAAAGATTCTACTGCAAAGATACAAAATGAACACAGTGATTTAAGTGCTGTAAGAAGCAAATTAAAATCAGTTGCATCAAAACTTCATGGTGAAGTCCCTGAAACGTTGCCTGAAATAGCAAGAGCAACTAACACAGAAGTAGTTTGTACACCTGGAAGTAAAGAGCCGGCATTATTCCAAAGAAGGCCAAACAAAGCTTCACTTACACCACCTCACGAATCAACGAGCAGGTCTAATGATGAAAATTTATCGTTGAGTAAACGCCATTACACGCGAGTATTGTTGTCTCCAGAACCAAAAAAGAAAGAATGGTCTGAAAAAACAGACAGCAATAATGATATGCCATTATTTAGTCGACGTTCGCCTAGGAGATCACCACGAAGATATTCACCACCCACATTTAAAAAGGAAAGAAAAAAATCTTCCAGACGACGATCTAAATCTGGCCAACAATCTGAAAACCTAAACATTACATTAAAAGTACCAGAAGAAAGCTTAAATTCATTAAACACCGAAGATATATTATCTAGAATTATTAATTGTAGTGATAGCGACGTTGACATAGATACTTTACGTGGTTTGAGATCACAAATTCTTGGGGAATTAAAGCAGACCGGTGCAAAAGATGATATATCGGATTTAATTCTTAAATCTTACAAAAATAAAGAAAAACGATCAAAATTAAAAACTCCAAAGAAAAACGTAGAAGTAGAAGAAGGGGAAATATCTGACAGTGAAAGTGAAATAATAGAAAACATCTACGGCAGCCTTGTTGTAGTTAATAAAGATGAAGGGGATGCAAATAGTAGCAAACACTCAACTGATAATCAACAGCCACGTAAAATACAAATTTGTCTAGTTATAAATTCGGATAAAGAGAAAGATAACAAAGTAAATGAACGAAACCCGAATGATACCTTTGATATTACAGAATTTGAAGCTTTTACAGATGGAAAGTCATTTACTGACAGTAGCGAAACATCAGATAAAGGTACAGCGTCAGATAAAGGTACGTCAGACAAACCTAAAGAAAAAGTGGAAAAAGATAAATCAGGAAAAGAAAGTAACAAAAGTTCATTAAAGTTGGACGATAGACAAGAAAAAAACAAAACTTCCGACACATTAAAAAGTAAAGTTGAAAGTAATAACACTACAAATGAAAAGGTGCATGATGCAACCCAAGAAAAAGCAGTACCTACTATTGGCGAAACATTTAAACCAAATTTTTACCAACCGATGACAGTAGAAAAGAATAAGCCTGAAGACTCAAGTGTTAAAGAAGACCAAAGCAAATCGAATGAAACTGAGTCAACAAGTGATAACGTTACAAAGATAATAGAAATGGCAAGAAGTATTCGAGCTACTGAGCCAAATGTCCAAAAAAGGGCGAAAAAAGTTGAAGTATCGGAAATAGACATTTTACAAGCCTTAAAGAAAGAAATTTTGGGTGAAACAGTGCCAGTCTCAACATCTGATGCAACGACTCCAACTATGCATCAACCAAAAATAACGAAGGTTTCTAGTGCACAAGAAATAGTTTCAAAGAAACGTATTTCGATAGAAAATTATAAACAAAAGTCTAGCTACACTCCTGTAATGAAACCATTATATACAGAGACAATTCGGGGAATATCAAAGGATGATAATTCTAAAAAGCAAAGTCTGAAACTTACTGAAAAAGAATGTGAACGATTTAATCTCCCAATTACTTTATCACAGGGCGATAGCGACGATGAAGATAGATCTGGAATGTCCGTGAATGACATTTACGGTAACTTAGCTCCAAAATCACCCGACCACGAAGACTTCGCTGATACAGGCATTAAACCACCTGTTATTATTCCAAGTGACCCTGTTAAGAATGTGGTAGTCAGCTCTAAAGTCGATATAGATATGAGGACCTTAATGTCTGTAGGATCTCCTGTTCCTTTCAGTGGAAGAAAAAGTATTACATCTCCGTTAATAACAAGCGAAAGTATAATTGATCAATTAAGGTCTGAAAATAGTAAGCCACATGAAAGCGGTAGAAAATCTATTGCAGACCGTGTCAGAATGGAATCCACTCCGCCTGTACCGAATGATGGCACCAGTCCTTATTTGACAAACTTTGATCGGCTACCGAAGCCTGGGTTAAATTACTCGAACATAACTACTGACAAGTCATCGAGAATCACATCAAATATTCCCCCACTAATGTCGCTGCAATTAGGCCCAAGTGTAAATCAAAGTTTAAGTCCCAATAATATACCATCCAGTATAAATCCAATTATGACGCCCATATTGAATCCTAATTTGTCTTTACAACTGAATGTAAGTATGGCGTCAAACATGTCCCCAATTTTAGCTCCAATTCTAACGCCAAATATGAATCCCAGTATGACACCGAGTAGGAACCCTGTAATGGTTCCAGTTCTCAATCCAATGATTACACCAAATCCGATTATGACTCCAATTATGACACCAAATGCTAGATCCTACGAAATGACTCCATGTCAGAATTTTGACAGCGACGATTATACCAATCAGAAACATGTCTACGCTCCGATGTTTCCAACATTTGAACAACACGAGTATTCGGAGAAAGATTCCCACAACACGTCTCGTTGGGAAGCTAATGAGAATCTTAATTGGGAAGATCGAAACCATCGCAACACTTCTGTGCAGAAAGACTTGGATTATCAGAGACATAGAAATGATAGATATAAAAGGGGTATGGACAGCCCGCAAATCCGTATGGATTGCCCTTCAACGCCGATTCCATCATTTGGCAGAATGGAAACTCCAATGACACCAGTCCATCCTTTCGGTAGATCAGATTGCCCAATGACACCTAGTCATTCATTTGGTCGATCGGATTGTCCAATGACGCCTAGTCATCCATTTGGTCGGTCAGATTGCCCGATGACACCTAGTCATCCATTTGGTCGGTCTGAATCTATCATGACACCATCAAATGCATTTGGAAGAGACGACTATCATAACACGTCCAGTAACAAATACAATAAATCGCAAGATCCACGGTTGAATCGAAGTTCAAATTATGATAAGTATCAGAATCGTAATGAGGAAAGAAACCGTTCATATTTTAAAGATAACCGTAATATGTCCAATAATAATAAATACAGAAGATTTCAAGACAATTCTCATGAGGAAGGTAGACGAAACGATAGAGACCGTATGCCACGTCGAGAATCTAGCGTGGGGCGTTCTACATCCAGAGATTATGATAATGATGCTGGTTACCATGGCGATTATTACAATAATGATTATAGATACCGAAATGAGAAATCAAAGGGCTTTGATGACGCTAGAAGCCAGAGAAATTATCGTGCAAGAAGTATAGGGCGTATGAATACCTCTGAAGATAGTTATTCACCACGTGAAGAACATTCAACGTCAAGGTCTATCAGAGAAGGTTCAATTGAAAAGCCCATATCTGTACAATCGGACAGTGGTCGCTCGTTCAACATTGATACTAGCTTTAATAGAACATTTCAAGGAAGTAAATCACCATCGCGTGATTTGTCATTTGATGCTAGAAGACAACGTGCTTCAAGTGTTGGTCGTTGTCTACATGATTGTTTGCGTGAAGATTCAGAGCGAAGAGCCGACAATAATACTAAATTTAAGCCGGATATTACAGATCGTAGTAGAGCTACGAATTTCAGACGCGCATGTAGTGTAGGGAGGGATCTTAAAGATTACAACGCAGACAGAAATTTCAAAGATATAAAAGCAGATTTACGTTCTTACAAATTCGATTATTTGGATAGGAAACCACAAAATAGAGATGATAAGAGCAAAACCAGTGCTATATTACCAGCAAGATCAAATGAATCACAGAGCAATCGAGATCCACGTAGTAAATCCCGAGACTATGGTGTAAGACGCATAAAAAACGACGAAAGTTCGAAGTATTCTCCGAATAAAAATTTCCGGGATCCTAGAGTAAGACGTGAAATAAATAATCAATCCAGCGGGAACGATAAATATAAAGACAAAGACCGAAAGCAAGCCAGTCCACGTAATAAAAATCACGGTATTGTGTATTCAAGTGATAATATCGCTAAAGGTACGATTTTAGCATCCGCCGCTGGTGTTAAAAACTTTAAAATACCTAAAATTAAGCGCCCTGTTGAAGAAAACGAAGGTGAGAACGTGAGTAAAATTAATGAAGTTACTAAAAAAGATGTACCTGCGCTAAGCGATAGAAAAGTGGATAATTCGAGTATTGTCCAAATAAAAAATAGCGAAAATAAAGAAGCGCGTTCAGCGAGTCCAGCAGACAAACGTCGCAACACAGACAACAATAAAGAACATACAAACACTAAAGAACATAGAACTAATGCGGTAGTGGAGAAGCCAAAATCTAAGCCAGATACCATATCTAAAAACAAAAAGGAAGAAAAGTTAACAAATCAATTAACTGAATTGGTTTCGTCGGACTCAGACTCATCGTTTAGTCAAAGTGAAAGGCGGATTACAAGATCTGTTAAAAAAAAACAGATAAAGGCAAATGTTTGTAAGGAGTCGAATGTGAAAAGGTCAAAGAGAATCAAAAAACATATTATATACGATTCTGATTCTGAATCACAAGTAGAAGAAAATATTGATGAAAATGGAAAGAAAATTAATGAAAAAAATAAACAAATCAACTATATTGATACAGAAGAGAAACATGAAAAAATGGGAGAAGAAAGAGCTGAAAAAGATTTGAAGAAAAAAGTGGATAAGAGTATTGTATTGGAATCAACTAAACACATTGATGAAAATAATAAAGATATAGACGAAAAAAAGACTGCGATTATAAATGAGATCGGCCAAGAACAAAACACATTAGACATTAGTTTCGGAACAGATGACGAATTGTTTTCTGATAATATCGGATCAGGGTCTGTGCTTGAAAACATTAAAGCTTTAATAGCTGATTTAGATACTGACATAGAAGCTCCGAAAATAAATGATTTTAATGATAGATTCATAAATAATATAATTTCGTCTAATAATTCTCCTATTTCGTTAGAAGTAAACGAGTCAGATTTTGTTTCTGACATGTTGATAAATCAAAAACTGGATTATAGTAACGGCGATGATACGAGAAAAAATGATAGTGGAAGCCCAAATTTGGAGCAAACAAAAGTAAAAAAAGATGCTGTAAGACAATCTAAGAAGGAAGGTAATGTTGACAATAATATCTGCGACTTGAAAGACTCAGGGAATAAGTCTGATATTCTAAATGATACTATCGAAAAGAAGGAAAATGAGGGGAAAGAGTCGGCTATGATTCCGGTAGAAAATCCTCAGAAATCAGACATCCAAACAAAATCTGATGATAGAGCTGAAGAATTCCGTGATAAATTAAATAACCTTAACAATGAAGCTATTGTTTCTACGACAGCTTTGGAGGGAAAATCTGACGAAATTCCAAAAGATACACAAAACACTTCTAGTGATCATCCAACAGGGGATAGTTCTCTAATTCCGGACACGACCTGTAATTCAAATGAAGTAAATAATGATAAATATAAAGACTATAAAGATTCACAGGAGAGGATCCCCGATAGCACAAATGAATTAACATCTGAAATGAATAGTGATGTAACTTCAACTCATAATTCTGCTGATAATTTGTCTTCGGAACCCGCGGACGCTAAATCATCATATGTTGATAATTTACCTGACACTGATCTTGGTAAATTGCTGTCCATCTTAGAAGATAAAAATAAAATCAAAGAGTTGCTTACATTACTTGGCAAGGATTCCGGTGAAAATGAAAAAATAAAGAAAAAACTGGAAAAAATTCGTGAAATTGTTTCAGATGATGAAGAAACGACAAATACGAATTCTAAAAATAATGACGTACAAAAAAAACATGAACCTGAAAAGGAGGGTCACAAAAATGATGTATGTAGCTCTACAGACACATTAGTACAATCAAGTAATAAGAATGAATCTGATGTTAATATACATGACAAAAAAACGGAGAAAAATAACAATGTCTCTAATAGCCAGGCGTTAGATGTTGGAACAGAACTAAGCGATAAGGGCATAAGTAACGAAGAAAATAAAGTAGAGGACAAAAGTACTCAGGAAAAAGAAAACGATTCAAGAGATATAAATAATGAATTAGTAGATACAAATGCCACTAAAGGTCCGGAGGAGGTAAAAAATGCTTTTAATGAGAAGACTAATAATGAGAACGATAATGTAGGCCAAGAAGTTTCCAACAAATTATCAGAAGAACAAAAAGATAACGAGATTGAAGCACAAATTACGTTTGGAGGAAAGACTACTAAGAAAACCAAATATACGAAAAAAGGACGAGTGGCAAAAAAGCCACCCCAAAATCAACGTGTCACCCGTTCTAATGGTGGGAATTCCCCCCCAATTTTAAAATCGGCTCCCAAAAAACCGTCAAGGGAATTACAAAAACTACAAGAAGACATTCGAGAAATGTTCATTAGTGAGGACGTGCTCAACGCAACTGGCATTAGAATGTGTCGCCTAGCAAAAATGGTGGACGATAAGAATCCACAGACAACCGAAACGGAGCCAGTTGTAGTTTTAGAAAAAATAAAAGGTAAAGTTTTACCTGATGAAACCTTAGGCGCAGTACAAAAAACAAGTAAAAAGAAAAATCCCAAAATAACACCTTATACTCACAGTGAGGGGTCTGTGGAATCTGAGAGTAAGGAAAAAACTAAATATAAAGCAGGTCCTAAGTCCAAAACTAAAAAACATGATGATGATCCATATGTCTTTGAAACTGAGTCACTTGGAGAATCAAGTTATACAGTTGACAGTAAGGATCATAATTCAGATTCAGATAGTGATTCGGGAGATTCAGTTAAAAGTTTCGAAAGTTCCGAGTTGCTAGTTGAATTAAAAAAGAAAGCAAAACCTGCAAAACGTAAGAGACCTGGTTGGAAAGTGGGAATAATAAGAAAGAAAAATGGGAAGAAAAAGAAGTCAGAGACAAAGAATGCTGACGCGGTGTTACCTGATACACCTACTGAGCAATGCGAAACTAACAAAGATAAAGAAACCCCTTATAAAATACCTGACTTCAATTGCTTTACGGATAAATCTTATTGTTTTAATAAAAATGTTAAGGTTTTTTCGTGTCGGCTTTGCGGGTACTCCGGAGAGGATATAGTACCTCATTACAAAAATCAACACCCCCATTCTGAAATACCTTTATCACGTCTGAATCCAGTAACAGCTCAGGAGGCTATAGCACAATGTGAAGAAATGAATTTACAAGCAGTAAGTAAAATACGAACTAAAAAGTATGTCTGTCGATTTTGCTTCAAAGAATTCATCAATATCACTAACAGTTCGATTTTAGAAACTTTCTTTTGGCATGTCGTTAGTGTGCACACAGGCGAGTATAAACAGCTCTGTTCAGAATGCATAAATGTAACAAGGTGTCCATTTAATTTGGACATACCACCACCTCCGAAAAATCTTAAAGGCCAACTTATTGGTTATATATGCGGAAGATGTAACTTTACGCAAGTATCCCTGGAGAATCTCAAAACACACGTAATAGTTCGTCATGATGACAAGCAAACAGAAGTATTTTCGATAAATTTAGCTGACATATCGAGGAAAATTTTACAAACTCTGTTGACTAAGACAGCGAATGAAACTTCGGTTGAAACACCCAGAGTATTACGCAGTTCCCGTTCGAGTCAGAGTGTGGCGGAACAGAGCGACGATCGTAGTGATGTTACTGAAAACGCCGACCGTGCGATAGAGATGCTTCGAAATAACGTAATTCAAGATATAAATACGTCACCCAAGGAAGTCTCAAAGAACATAATTCAATCTAAATTTGCTTTCGAGACTGAATATATGAGTGACACATCGAGTTACTCGAAGAATGATGAAATTATTAAAGCTGGTATAAAATTGGAGCGAGATGATGATGAAAACCAGGGCGTACAGTTGGATCATCCCCTACAGAATCCCCCAGAAACACCTACTGAGAATGTAGAATCAAATAATCAAACACCCTATAGCGATGTGCTCGATTACCCTCACTTTAAAATCAAACTAAGTGGAACTGGCACGAAAGAATATATTTGTTGTATTATGGGGAAAGACAATCATTACAAGACAACTTTGCTTATATCCCTAAAGAAACACGTACAAATGAAGCACTCTGAAAATTGGGACGGGTACTGCTTTGTATGCAAGGTTATAGTTACGAGTCAAGGAGTGCATACTTTTAAAGATTGCTTACAACACTTCCTTGACAAACATATGGACAATTTCCCCGTACTGGAGGACGATCATCAACTAGTCAGCGAACAGAGTGATCCTCCAAATATAGGAACTGATAGTGTTGAAGATACATCAATGTCTAAGACGTACATTAACGTGCGTCCACTTTCTGAACTAATTTCGTCAGACGAAATTCAAAGTCATGAAGGCAACGCGTCGATGCCTAAAATACAAAGTGTTGTGAGCCTCGGCGCGTCAACGGACGTCAGCAGTGCACCGGGGAAAATTGAAAAAGTCTATAAATATGAGGAATCCCAAGCCGAAATAATGTCGAAAAAACATCGCATCGTATTAGACACGATGCTGAGCCATGAAAAGTTGATTCAGATCTTCAAATGTGCTGGTCGCTTCTGTTCGTACACGACAGATAATTTAGAGGAAGCCTTGGATCACGCTTCGACTCATGCTAAGATTGGCGGTGAAAACTCCTTGAAATGTGCTTATTGTGACTTTGATCCCATGGGGAATGCTATTGATTTAGTGACTCATGTATTTAAATCATACAGTCACTGTTCCTATGCGTGCAGCAAATGTTTTTACCGTGCCTCAGCGAGTCAACTGGTATATGCACATATTAAGAGAGCTCATACTCAGTTCGATGCCGACAGTGTACCTGTGCTGAGTTCAACGGCTATTGGAAAAGACATTACGGTGGACGAAGTGATGTCACGTGATCAAGCTGTAATGTACTACGTTTGTAATAACGGTAAGTTTTATTCTTACTTGTATTATACTTATTATACTAGATATTAGTTTTTCATCAGAACTAAATCTGATCTAAAGGTATATATACCTGACTTATAATGTCGCTGATGTTTACTATTGTAAAAGCAAGTTACACTTAGTTTTCCATTATTATATAAAATGTCAATAACTTAACGCGATCAATAATACCTAAAATAGCTAAAAATGTTACGATGGAACAATAAAGCAAGATAGCAATGTAACACATAAAACAGATAGTTTGGCTCCCTGAATTACGTGAATGTTTACCATCATTTAGTGTCTATGACACAGCGATGTACTGTTCCCTTGGTTTCCATTTCCCTAGTTCAAATCAGTATTCTTTTTTTTCTTGTTGCATCATCTGACACATTGTTAGCTAAATTATAACGCTATCAAATAAGATAATAAAAAATCTCATTACTGCTCCGATATATTATATAATAAGTAAATTAATATAAAGTTAGGATATAAATATGAAGATAGGAGAATAATCAATTTTTTTTACACTTTACAGGGGATCCAGAAACCGAAGGCACCTGTCAATTTAGGTCATTCGTGCTAACAAAGTTTCGTGAACACTTACAATCGAGACACGCCAAGGACCAAGAATTTTCTTGTTACGTACGTATAAGACATAAATAGCTAATAAATAATGGCTCCTGGCTTAAATAATAAGAAATAGTCGTTTGTATACATTGAAAGTACCATTTTCTTTGTGTACGCCGTCGCTTTCTGAGGCTTTTGCTGTCATTTTTGAATTTTGCAATTTGCTTTTTATCTTTAGAGCTTTCAATAGCTATATTTTTTTTACTCCGTAATTCATACTCATATATTTAATGTACAGATATGCAATATAACTACACCGTCTACGGAGCTTCTTGCTCAACATTTAAAAACTCATGGCCTGAGGATTTATCAATGCTGTCGATGTTTGTTTGGAGCCGACAACGAGGCTGATCTGTTGGCGCATGCTTCCGCACTGCACCCCCTGAAACAGCCAAAGGCCTACCTTCGAATCACAACATCTAAGGTTTGTTCACATTTCTCTATTACATGCATTTTTCTTGAATATAAATGTAATGTATAAAATTTTGACTGTTATAGTGTTTTCTAACGTTGTATTTGTTACACGATTAGTTTAGTTATAATTTTAGCATTTAATTTGTTTATTAAATCGAGAGTATGTGTTGATGATATTTATGATTTGTTATATACTTTTTGCACATAGCTTATGTGTCATGTGTACATTACTGTATTAATATTTATTATTTAATATTTCAATTTACAGGGGAATAGCTCCGAAGTAAGAGTACTGCCATTGGCCGTTCTCAGCAAATCTACCGTTCAAACGACTGTCGTTACCCCGAGTGCAGACAAGGATAATCCTGTAAAACAAGCAGAGAGGTCGATTGATTTAGAAAAACTTATAGGGCACACAAATCTTCAAAACCAAACAAATATGACTACCATAGAGCCTACAGACGCTTCAGTGAGTGACGCACAAATGCAATTGGATAGTGAACAAAGTCCCTTAAATAGGCCGCACGAAAGTACGTCACCGGCAGTTTTGACGCTGTTGAATGAACAAGATACAACTCAAGATATTAGTGTTAAAAGTGAACCTGTGGAAACTCCAGAAGCGACAGAAGATTTAATACCAGAAACGACGATCCAAGAGTCTGATGTTGTTTGCTTAGACAGCGATGATGATTCTCGTCAAAATGTCATCGATCTCTCCAGTGAAGATTTAGCCACAACTGAACAACATAAATCGGAAAGCGACACTGCTCTTAAGGTCCCTCGTTCGCGTTTATACAAATGTCCCAAATGTTTTAACATTAATAAAAACGAGGCCACTTTTAAAAGGCACCTTATAGCTTGCTATCCTGGCGGGAACCAACTTATCCCATGCGCTTATTGTTCACACACTGCCCCTTGGACCGAACTTGTCGACCATTACACTACCACGCACTGGAAAACTTCATCGCAGTACCCGTGCTCGTTATGCAATTCATTATTTGTTAGTCAGGCTAGCGTAAGGAGACATATAAGAATAATGCATGATGATATCACGCCTAAACCTACGAAATCCACGGATACGGGGAAACGTACACAGGGTGGGTACGTATTCCATAATATGATAGTGGAAGGAAAACGACAGGTCACAAAGAGGAAATTGTCAGATGAGCTCAGTAACGTTAGTTCAGAGTCGGCGACCAAATTAAAGAAATACGGCCCTCAAGACGTGGATAGACTGCCGATTAACCCGATTCTAGATAACGTGGTGCATTGTTCTCTCTGCGAGTTCAACACCAAGGTTCGGAATAATATGGTGAGGCATCTGCAGTTGCATGCTGAACTGCAGCCCGTGCCTCGCACTGCGCCCGTCAACCCAGTCCCCCATCTCGAGACCAACGAGAAACACTTCGACAAAATGGTCAACCTGGCATCAAGTTCCGTGACAGTCAGAAACGACAAACCAAACAAGGATGTAACTACAACAACAGAGCATATGTCGCCAGAAGCAGCAGCGGTATATCCGAAATACGTTCCAGACAGACACCGGTACACTTGCGGAGCGAAGGACTGCTCATACATATCAGTGAACGAATCGATGTTCAAATTTCATTGGGAGACGTTGCACAACGGTACGAATGACTACCACTGCGTGCACTGCCCTCCGCATCAACATTTAGATACTACTAAACCGTTAACGGCTGCTAGAATAATCGCGCATCTGAAAATGCATGACAGTAAATTGTATGCTTGTTCGTCGTGCACGTATTACCATCATACCCGTAAAGTTATGGACAAGCATTTTAAAGAGATGCACGAGGGAAGACTGATAATAGTTAGAGAGGATGGGATTACCGCACCGCCAGCGCCTGTTCCTCAGCCGGCTACAGCCGCTCCAACAATGGATCTGAAAGCTTGGCAATGTGGACTTTGCAGCTATAAGAGCATGCTGCACCCTGCAATCATCGATCACTGCGGAAAGTCCCATCAGTCTAAGATGCAGTTCAAATGCACGTACTGTGGCTTCCGTACGTCTAACATCGAGAATATATCCAAACATCAGTCGAAGCAGCATCCGGGGAAGAAGGAAGAGGTGTTTTACTTCTACTATAGAGAGGGATCGATTCCCGACGAGGCCGACGGTACCGCTCGTTGGCAAAAGCAGTCTCAGAAGACTGAGCCTAGTATTAAAGCTGAAACGAACGTCTCGCCTCCAAGCTTGTCGCCAACATTACCAAAAGAGGCACCAGCGAAGCTCACGCTTAATCTTGATATAGTGAAGAAAGAGATAATTGAGACCGAGGAAGCGACAGAGGAAACTATCGAAGACCTTTGCAGGGAGTTTGGACAGTTCTGTGATCCGAACGGACTTAAATATAAGTGTTCCCTATGCAAAGTTGTCATCGAAGACTCTAAAGACGCAATGCAATCGCATTTGTACGAAGAACTGCAGTATAGAAGGTAAGTACACGATTCTAAAATCAATTTTGGTACTTAAACATCGTTGGGTCATTTAAGAATGGTCTTGTATGTTATGAGCAAAATGGCGAAGCGACGATTACTTTTTTTACTTAATTTTTAATATTGGGGTTAGTTATAATTGTTAAATAATTAAATAATAGATATAAGTATAACAAGACGTTTATTAACCGGTAAAGCTTACAGAGAACAGAGCATATATAAACGTGCTAAGTGTGGCAACAATCAAAAACTTAATTTGTGTTGCTATTGGAAATTTAGTTGGAACGGGTAAATATGTCTTACAACATCTGTAAAGCTATTTATTTGCAATCACGCAGACTGCTTTAATACCTAAGAATAGTATAACCAGGTAAAAGATTTAAATTAAAAGATTTATCTCTTCTGTTTACGTAACGTGGACAATGCTTCAAAAAAGTGTATTCCACTTTGATTACCCAGGTGTTATCACCCAGTGATAGGGTTATGATACGACATAGACAAACAGCAGAATACTAAATATTACAGAAATTATATTATTTTCTATAAACTTAATCTCAGACCTTCACACTATCTTTTGTTGTATAGACGTATAAAGCTTTCATTTTTATATGTATGTAATATAAAAACTTAAGTTCAATTTATTACTGTTCTTAATATTATCATCTTCAGATGGGGCTGCGGCGTTTGTTCCTACAAGGCCTTCCACAAGCCAGGCCTACAGCAGCACGTGAAGACCGAACACGGCTTCAGCCGGGAGGAACCCATCGCCCTGCAAGTAGACGCGCGCATCGAGACATGGGTGGCGAGGTTACTCGAGCACCAAACCACCATCATAGAGAGGAACAAGGAAAACTTGGCGAAGCAAAAGATGGAGATTTTGAGATCCAATCCTGGACCGTCTACCGCCAAGGTGGTCTTACCAGAGCCGCCGAGGAGTACGGAGAAACCCAACGTCAGTATGGCGGAGTTGGAGCGCTTGTTTGGACCGTTTGGAGTGCCTAGCAATATGAACTATAGCTGCCCGAAATGCAACACTGCCGCCCGAAGCGAAGCCGCCATGCAAGAACACTTGGAAATCGAGTTGAATAAGATGAGGTAAAGTTAAATTTCATACTTATACTGTAGGTAAACATGAACATAAACGCTTTCTACGCTCATAGCCCCACAGTATGATTTTTCCTGTGTCGTGGGTGCCATGGACGCACAAAGACGAATACACAAACATCCAGACCCAGAACAGAAATCAAAACTCATCATTCACATTTCTGTCTGGCCGGGGATCGAACCCGGGACCCACTGCGTGTCAGACCGGTATGGTGACACAAATAGTGGTTCGACTTCAGACGCTACACCTATTATTTTTTAAGTTTTATATTTTTATGAGATTGAATCAAAGAAACGAGCATGCAGTCCACCTGATGGTAAGTGGTCACTGCCGTCCCTGGATATTTGTAAGCAACTTTATAGAGAAAAGGGGTTCTAACAGAAGTCAATCTTATGTGTGTTCCTATTCTCGAGAACTAAAATTGCCATTACGCGAAAACAAAAGGACTGCTTAACGCTAGAAATATGTAAACGGCGGTGACGATGGTACTCATCATTGACTTAACTTTTATTTATTTATTTATTTGGTCTACCAACGACTGTTACATTACATAAACTTAAAGTAGTTACCTGGTAATAAACTATTATAAGTTGAATGCACAATCAATTACAGGTAAACACAGCGTGCTATTTGACATGTGACATAAGTAGAAGGTTAAATAATATATTAAGGTTATTTTTAAATTAGCTTTCAGGTGGGTATAAGATAGGTATTTTGTAACTTTGACCATTGGGACGCCTAGTCATTTATAGGTGGTAGAACCAATGAAGTTCGACCGGGGAAGTACCACCGCCACACCTATTCCTAGCGTGAAGCAGTTCTTGTGTTTCGGTGGAAGGGTGTGGTTGCTCACTTTTATATGAGGCGAACATCTCAGTCCTCGGGAGTAGCAACGCATCTGTGATAGACTTCATATAGAAACCGTGTTCTATATGAAGTTGCTTACAAATGTCCATGGGCGGCAGTAACCACCTACCATCAGGTGAGCTGCTTGCTCGTTTGCTACTTCATATTTATATAAAAAAAAAGTCAGTACGAAGTGGAACTCTTAACACGTATACATTTTGAATGACCGCCATTTATAGGATTATAATATTCTGAGGGCTGAAAATGGTAAAAATTAATTCAAGCGGGGAGGGGCGGTTAATTTTTTTTTAAGTCTTTGCCCGCCTAAAAATAATTGAAGATTCGGGGCTGGTACCATACTCTTTCTATCACCTTTCAACCTTCTGAGTAAAAACAGCAGCGTTAAGTGCTGCTGTCTTCTGGTTTTCATTTAATTAATTAATAAAAAAACTTTAAAATTTTCAGATGGTTCTGTAGCGTATGTAGCGACACGTTCCAAACGTACCACGAGGCTCAGTTCCACTGCAGCAGCAAGCACCCGCGCCAGTCCTCGCGCCCGGTGGAGGCCGCGCGGGACGTAGGCCTCCGCGCTGCCTGGGTCACAGCAGTCCTCCAGGTCCAGAAACTAAGCATGAACTACATGCCAGTGAAGGAAACAGAAACCCAAGCCGTCCCACCCCCTGACAACGTAGAAAACTCTCTTCTTGTCGAGCGCTACGCCGAAAGTATCCCGACTCCAGAAGAACAGATGAAAATCAACAGGAAATCGGACAGCGATGACGAGAGACTCGTAATAGACGAACCGCAACCAAAGAAAACTCCAGAAGTACTCAAATGCAGTTACTGCCCTGCCGTTTTCAGCCTCCTACGGTACTACACGGCCCATGTCCTCAAACATTACGGTTTGAAGCCGTTCACGTGTCCCTACTGCCCTTACAGCGACTTCAGGAAGCAGATGGAGTGTCACATGGTGGCCGCTCATGCAGGTAAAGCGCTGATATACAAGTCAACGGCAATACCAACAGTACCGCCCGCCGAGTATAAAAACACTCCAAGATCTCTCGTCTCTGAAAATTTGGCATTATTTTGCTTCGCGTGCGATAGGACGATGACGAAGGTTGAGATGAAGGAGCATTTTGAGGAACTCGGCAAGAAAGGCGACGTCGTGCTCAAATGTTGCCACTGTATCTCCATGTACAGGAATGTAGATTCCTTGGTACTGCATCACAATCAGTGTCACCAGAAAATAGCGATGAGCTATCTTCCATACGTCCTCAACGTTGACAGCGCGGTTCATTGGTGCTTCAATTGCAACGCAAAGCATCCGTTCTTAAAAGATTTGAAAAGTCACTGCATCCAGATGCAAACTTTCAAAAAGGGGGCGCGTTTGGATAACACATTGATCGAAATTGACGATGAAGAGTCCGGAGCGAAGAGGAAAGCAGACGATAACACAATTGTGCCAATACCAAAACGAGTTGCCAAGAAATCTACAACAAAACTGCCCGTGATGTCCGTAGCTAAGAAATCGACGACGAAACTGCCCTTCGACGTTCCCAGTGAATACTCGTATTATGGAACAAGGCCGGATATGGACAATTTGGAGAATGTCACTACGCTTATGCCTTTCTGCAATACAATGGTACCGTTCTCGTTGAAGAAGTTGCGTGAAATTATAAAGATTTCTCCAATAGTTGTTGTCAAAAATATTGAAAAGTGATCGAGTGTGTGAACTAGTGGATAGGTAATGAATGTTTATGGTGGTGATAATGGTTTAATTACACCTTTAATGACTTATTGAGTGATGGGTAGCATATGAAGCCAAGAGTTTATGGACCACTTTATTTGCTATGTTAAGTTGATGTGCATTTACTGATTTCTGCGTTATTGTGGTAAGAAATCATTGCAAATTATTATTTCGATTCGATTATTAGTCATATTCGAATTATTATTATTAAATGTTGTCTTGGTAGGGATTCCAATTGAACATTTCAAATCGTACAACTTGTTCAAATTCCATAAATATTATTAAAAGGATTTTTGTTCGATGATTGTCTGAAGCTTTAGAATGAGTTTTCAATTCGAAACTTACGAAAAATTTGTATAAATATGAAATTCTTGTAACTATTTAAGTACAATTATATATTTAATTTAGTAATTTCAAATAACTCTTTATAAAACTCTAGAAAAGACTTTCTAAAACTGTTTTTCGTATTGAAAACTTATACTAACCGGTGGGCAAGGAAGAATTCGCTTTGAGCGTATTTCGCTTGCAAGCGTCAACATTGAGTGTTTACAAATTTATGTATGTCTGGTAGTAGAACAGTGTTGTTCGACTGGGGAGGTACCAACGCCACACCTATTTCCAGTATGAAGCCGTTGGTTGACGGCTCACTTATATGACGCGACCATCTCAGTCCTCGGGAGTAGCAACGCATCTGTGATTGACTTCAGATAGATCTCCTGTTCTATATGAAGTTGCTAACAGATGTGCATGGCAGTGGCTATGACGCATTACGTGGAGTGCATATTCGTTTGCTATTTCAAAATGATAAAAAAATATAACTGATCTTATAAAAGCACAACATTTCTCTGCACATTGTAGGGAGATTTGGCAAAAATAGCTTAACGCTCACGCTTCCAGAATCAAGCGAATTTTTTGTGGCCCTAGGGTCAGGTCTCTGTTGATTGTGATTGAACAAAGACGGCTCACCTAATTTAATGAATGATTAATGGTTCAATTTAAAGTATTACTTATGATAATTGCTTAGTATATTGATGATATAGACTGATTTGTTTGGGCGAATTATTCGAAGAGTATTAGATGTAGAAATATTTTTACATCTATGCTTATAGTTATGTTTTGTATTTTGATTGTTCTCTGTAATGATAAGTTGATTTTTATTGGGGAGATTGTATAATATTCGAAAAGACCATCTAACCTTTGTTTTTGTATACTTATTTGGCAACTTTAAAAAAAATGTACAGAAGAAAAGTATGAATGAAAAATAACATAAGTGAAATCTGTAGGCATAATTAAGTTCCTTTTTACGTCTGTATATGAATATAGATGGTAGTAGTAGCGTGTCATCAAGGACACTCTTCCTTGTAGCGTTGTAATTATAGCCAAACTTAATTACTTCAATTAAAATTTCTTAATTATATAATTTGAATATTTATTTCTTTTTTTTCTGTCTATCAGCTCCAGATTTCTGACAGTATACTGTTTTAATTTATAAAACATCGAAGGTTTTTATTACCTTAAGAATATTTGTAAACTAGTTGCTCCACTCAAAAGAAGACCGAAATTTTTGTCTGTGGATGTTTCGTAAAGTAAGTATCAATTCATTTTTAAAACTACTGGAAATTAAACTGGAATTACATTAATATCCAGGGGAGACGAAAACTACTTATAAATTCTGCCAACCTGTCCCCAGTAAGTTGGGTTTTCTAATATTTTTTAATTAGTGTTAATGGCACCAAATGGAACATTAGTGAATCACATGATGTTATGAGAAGAGAAATTCTTGGGCTAAATGCCTGAAGATTAGTTGGAATCTGAAACTACACGAACTATTTGGGTAAAGGGAGTGCATGTTAAGTACTTAGTATGATTCCGTTGGAAAATATCTTTCGGAAAAGGAGAGAAGGAAAATGAAATAATTTTCAATTATTACACTTTCTAGAACTTTTAATTAGTTCTATATAATAAATAATGGAAACTGGTACATATACCACTTCTAATGAAACGACGTTGTAAAATAATTTGAATTTGAAGAAATTATACTTCAAAATTAAAAAAAAGTTGATAATGTCGTAACTAGTGGTGCCATCTAGTGCAAGTAATTTTAGCTGTATCAGCGCCATTTATCGCGTCTTGGCAAAAGGATAAATTGTCACAAAACAAATTGGTGGGCTTTGCAATAGAAATATAAGTAGACTTTTACACCTTTGATCGCGAAATAAATAATATTGGTGATGTATTGTTGTTAACAAATACTATTGACGTTTAACGCGAATATTTTTTTTGTCTTTAGTCTAGCTATGGCATCTATCGGATTAATATTGAGGCGGCGAATACGATAGGATGGCAAGTCATTCGTATTCGTACCAATAAATTAGCCATTAGAATTATAGATGGCAGCACTAGCTTTAAACACTCGACTAACGTCGATGTGTGCATTGATAGACTGGATCAGTGGATCTATTTTGGCCTACCATCTGATAGCTTGTAATAGCTGGGATTAAAGAAATGTACCCATGCGTTTTTAATAATTTAAAATCCTTATTAAAGGTATATACAAAACAATCACGATGAAACCTAAGTACATTTTGTGCCTGAGAATTTATATTCATAATGTTCTGCGAGATAGTGTAGTCTCATTCGAAAAGACATTTTACGGTAGGCGTTGGTCAAGTTAAATTTATATATTTCTAGTATCGTGTCTAGAAGCCCTAAATAATGTTATATGATATCTTAATATTAGGTAATGTGCGTGATACGGGACAATGATGAATCTAATAACATTTTACTACTGTCTTATAAAAAGAGTATGCGTTGTAGTGTTTTGGGTTCGAAGGGTGTGATACTGGATCTGCTTATCCGAGGAGCCACAACGTAGTACTCAAGGGTAGCAACTCATCTCTGGCAAAATTCAGGTAAGACTGATTTTTACTGGAGTTGATCAAAGATGTCCATGGAGGCAGTGGCCAATCACCATCAGGTGGACACATGCTCGTTTGCTACTTCAATAAAAATATTGCTTTCCGTTAGAAATAAGTGTAAAAGTGGTAGGTAGGTGGTAGGCACCTTACGTGTCCCTCTGTAACCGGGGAGTAGAATACGGCTTCGGTATATCCTCTGTCTGTCGTAAGAAGTGATTAGACGGGGGCTTATGGGGTTGCGGGCGGCTAGAGTGGGAGCTCGAACCGCCCAGCCAACAACCTCGAAAAGGACGGCGGTATGTCGTCGCAGATACTAGAAGATGAAGGGGGACAGTTACACGTCCCCCAGGAGATGAGCCTAAGGGGGGCGCTGCGTTAGGGGGCACCGGTGCGTTCCATTGGATATCCCGGAGTTCCTGCAAGAACTGAGGAAGAGCACCGAGGGTGTTTCACTGGGTAAAAATCCCATATAACCCGGAGTCTCTCCCAAGACTTCGGTGTAACTTTAGAAGGTTTTCCCCCCGTCACCAAAATTGGTACCTTACGTGTCATTACGATGATTCTACCACCTTTTATGTCTACAAATCTTTATTATAACCATCAATTCAACTACTATCTCTTGCTCTAAATATTTTATTTCACCTGTTAACGGAGTCTACCTGAATTTATTGTCTGAGTATAGCTCGACATGAGTAATACGTCTTGTAGACATTGTAAGCTGTTTAGCGCGGGTCCAAGTCACAATTATTGATATTTATAGCACCCAGGGGATCTCCCAATGCTCGTAACTTAGTGGAAATGGATGAGGCAATGTTAATAAGAAATGACGTTGTGTTGTGAATTAAGTCAATTATTATAAAGCCAAAAATAATCACGACTGCTTAGAAACAGACAATTGAAAGGGAGAAACAAGGCAGTTTTTGGGTCTCGGTAGAAGGGAGTGGTTGCTATTAGTTTTATAGAAGGCGTTCGTCTTATTTCACGGGATTAGCAACGTACCCGTGATTGACTTCAGATAGAACCCCTGTTCTATATGAAGTTGCTTACAGATGCCTATGGGCGCCAGTAACCATTTACCATCGGGTAGACTGCAGTCGTTTGCTATTTAAATCTTTTAAAATATATATGGCCAGGTGGTAGAACCAATGTAGTTCGACCAGAGAAGTACCATCGCCACACCTATTTCTAGCGTGAAGCAGTTCTTGCGTTTCGGTGGAAGGGGTTTCCGGCTCACTTTTATATGAGGCGACCATCTCAGACCTCGGGAGTAGCAACGCATCTGTGGTCGACTTCATATAGAACC
>DWNE01000733.1:0-26027 GCA_018249875.1 Cecropterus toxeus | reverse complement strand
ATAATGACCGATTGGACATTTAAAATGCAATATATATATATATATATATATATGTTAGCAAATGGTTTCTTGCCTTTAATATGCACAAATTGCAAGATATGTACTATTCACACAGACATGAAAAAAATGCATGTAATATAAAACATTATTTCCTAGTCCATTTTCAAAATTCAACACTGACACCTATTGAAAATATTGTGTATGGGATAAAAACAGGAAAAAATCTAGAAACCCATGTGAAGTTAATTCATAACTGAAACATAAAAAAATGATGTAATATTGAAATAGGAGGAAATTGATTTAACATGTAGAATATAACACTGCATAAATGCATATTTACATATGAGTACTACATAAAGAGGCTTATGTAAATAGGTTCTATAATTGAAGGGTTGTAATTCTAAAGGGTCTATGTGCCAAAAACAAAAAATATAAAATATTAGATTAGAAAATATCTATGTACCAAGCCTAATAATATTCAAACGGATCCAATTGCCTATGGCTTTAAATTTGTAGACACACAGATAAAGTTGTGGTGCAGTCTAAGTGCCAAGGAACATTTGCTCAAAGGGACCGAGATTGTGTGCGTGCGGGGTAGGTTGTGGGCGGATGTTGTGGCTGTTAGCAGCATGTTGTTGTTTTGTGTTGTGTGACCCTCTAGAATTACCCTTCAATTATAATACCACTATTAACAAAAAAATATGTTACAACACCGAAAAGGTGATCTGAAATCAACATAAGTTAAAGTAAGTTATTTATTTAAGAAATATGAATATGTATACTCAATGCATCTTTGTATCTATTACTAACAATATGTTGTCTCAAGAGATTGAATTCATATATACCAATATTGTTGAATAAGCCAAAAACAATTATCTACTTTCATTTAATAAAATTTTACATTTTTAGAGAAAAAATGCATGAAGGAGTCGTCAAGGATATGGAACGACAGCAAAAACGGAAAATAGAAAACCTGTACATATTAGAAAAACAAAATGAACTAGCCAAGAAAATGAAAAAAGAATTAACTAATACATAGAAGTGGAATAAAATTCTTGTATTATTTTAGGCTAAATATTTATTATAGATTAACTAATATACTTCTAAAAATCAAAATCTACTTCTTTTCCTTCAACCAGGCCTCTAACATTACATCCTTGAGGTTCAAATTAACTCCTGTAGGGGGTGATTTTTCATCATGTTTGAATCTATCGAGCTCCAGTTTTTCTTTAGCGACTGCAGCAAGACATTCAAATGTCCGTGGTTCCCATGAGGCTAAATCCGAGAGAGATTTACGATCTAACATAATATTCGCTCTATCTAAGCCTTCTTTGAGCGTAAAAGGCGATATGTTATGTTGTTCACATGCGGCCGTTATTCTCGCGGTCCAGAGATCTTTCATATCTTCTTTTTTCAACTTCCGCCCTTTACACGCGTATACCAAAGCACGATGAACATTGCGTACAGCCACCGAGTAAAGATTCCTACGACGACCAATGTAGTGTGCTGCTAATTTGAAAATCCTTCTTTTTCTCCAAAACTCATCTGGACCACGGACTCTAATCCAATTTGATGCCGTTAAAAAGACCATGTCTAAAAATAATACAAGACGCTTTTTATTTAATTAATTTTGGCACTTATGTTATTGTATAGTTCAAAGAACACCGGAATTAAATTTAAAAGATAATAAATAATTTCCAACCTCCGCTCAGCGCTTTATCAGTATGTCAATTGTCAACCTGACAAGTGCGAGTTATTTTTTTGCATTGCTGTGTGTAGATACTAGCTTTTTAGCCAGACTTTCAATTTAAACTTAATTTCAATGATGTAAATCAGTTTTATCTGAATACATTATCGTTTTCAAATTTCGAGTATGTCTCGATCCCATCTCCGTCATCTTTACATGTATCTGACCCACTGGATGCATCAAAATCATCATTTACTGGCATTAAATGTCGCACGCTAACTCGTTTATTTCCACAACAAATCCCCGAATTTTCTTTGTTTATGTTAATACATATGAATTTTAGTAACAATGCCTGTAAATTTTATTTAATAAGTACTGTAAGTTTGATTATAGTTATATTCCATTAATAAGACATTTTGCCGTTTTAAAAGAATATAAAATCTGTTGATGTGAAATGTTGTTTATGTGTTTTCATATTATTCATATATTGACTATTTTACCGATAAATCTTTTACAATGTTGACACCCAGCCCCGGAACGGGGGGCAAGCTGGGGTCTATGCCCCGGGCGGCAAATTCAAACCTTGCATACGAATGCTCAACTCATCACTGATTTAACTTTGACCATTGGAACACATAGTCAGTAGGAAGTGAAACACTTGACAAGTACATGTTTTAAATGACCACCAATTATTGGGCATTTGATTGCTGAAACGATTAAGATGGTAAAAATTTAAATCAAGTGGGTAGGGGCGGCATTTTTATGTTTTTTGTCCCGCCCAAATATAATTTAAAATCCGGGGATGTGGACACCTGTAAGCAACTTCATAGAACAGAGGTTTTATTTAAAGTCGATCACAGATGCGTTGCTACCCCCGAGTATAAGATGGTCGCCTCATAGATAAGTGAGCTTGCAGCCACACCTTTCCACCGAAATGGGTGTAGCGGTGGTACCTGCCTGTCGAGCTTCTAATCAGAAGCTCGACAGGCAGGTACCACCGCAAATTCCAGTGGTAGAACCCTACCACTGGATTTTTGAATGCTATGATAATTAGAAATCATGTTATGTTTAAAAAAAGTCGCACCTCAATTATTATTATTGATAAAAATAGAATTAAGTGCGCGTTCATCGAAATCATAACAATTCGATGCATAAAATCACCACAACCAGCTGTATTTATTGAATATGTTCCCAACTCTTTTAAATAGCTTGATATACAAGATCCACTTTTGCAGCAACTGAAAACCGAAAATACCTTTGATCAATAATGATACGAATTATATAAATTAAAATTGAATGTATTAAATATCTATTAGCTTTGAATTATAAGAAATAGAAGTAATTAAAAAAACATGTTTTTCACCCTTCGAAAGGTAGTTCTCAGAAGAAAAATTTCGTTGAGGCTAAATTATTATTAAAAATCACCTATGAAGGGTTTTATTTCTTTATAAAAAGTATTGAACTATAAAAAAATTGACGAGATAAATTGATCTTATACTATCCCGGTCTATTTATTAGACTATTATATAACGATTATATTTATTACTCCTGATTTATGAAACAGCGAATTTACGATATGTTTAATGATGAAAATCATCATTTACTCATTAAGTTACTAAAATATAACTATTCAACTTTCACGTTTTGAATTAAACTACTTAAAAAGTAAAAAATATCAGGAAATAATGTCATTTGATTTTAATCCCGGATTAAAATAACTGCAAGAGTAACTTCTTTTTAATATAAAATATTTTAAAACCTGAAAGGCACACTATCCAATTCAGTCTTAGATGATTCTTTTCTAGCATGTGCATCTCGTTTATTCACTAAGGTCCATTCATAATCTCGTATTTTATCATGCCATTCTAAATCAAACCAGTCTTTGTACGATTTAAGCTGGAAGTTAATAATATAACTATTATTGGTGGAAGTAGGCTAAATATAATGTGTAAATAATATATGATGTTCATTTACCCCACAACATTTTAAAGACCATTGTAAATTGTCGACAACATGTTTATATTTGGGCACGGTCCTATAAAATTTGATTCCATTGTATATGTTTTTCATAATTAGAGAATGACACGAGTTCATCGTACGAATACATAAAATAACACCAATAATATTGATGATTATTATCCAAAAAATGGAAAGCCATAAAGGACAACACACAACCTTGGCTTTGTGACTGCAATAGAAGAAAATACCAAAATTTAAAAAAAACTAAAACCAATACAACACAAAAATGTTTCAAATAACATATTATAAATTACTAACTCAATAGTCCTGCCCGTAGCTATAGCATATAATATAAAAACATTTGTAGGAAACATAAGAAGTCCTGAAAGCAATGTGAATGCGTTAACCAAATCTGTTCCAGTCATAAGTAACATGTCACCGATACCTAAAAATATGTAATAAAATGTTCATAATAATCAGCAGTTTTCCATCGTCGTCCTTCTTAAACTCGTGTTGTTTAATATACTTACAAAAAAATATAAGCAGTGACCATGTAACAGCGAACATTGAAATAAGCCATAATAAACAAGCAGCCCAAGTAACAAAAGGATGGTTGGTATTTTTATTCCTCATTCTTCTACTTAATTGTAAAGAAAACAGTTATAAAACTTCTCAGATTCTTTCACAAAAACAATAAATATAAATTGAATATGTCAACATAACATGTATATGTCAATAACGATTGACGTATAATGTATTCTTCAATTAATCAAAAAATCTATGATCACTCCACTAAAACTAGAATTATGTTATAATTACATTTAAATACACTTCTAGTACAAATAGAGGTTTAGGCGCGATGTATTGTAGTGTATGTACTTGCGCTTTCTCCACGAGGTGTACGGTTTTTAGCGCGATTCAAAGAAATATGCGCATTTCTTGAAACACGGTGTTTACATACCAGAATTACCAGAATTACCGAATACCAGAAACGTAATAAAGAAAACAACAATTCATTTAAGAATAATATTTATTATAATTATTAATTTATAAATAATTATAAAAAATGGGTACAATAAAAAATAGTCGAGTATGTAATCATATGTACTACCAGTGCGGTATAGCTAGTGGCGTAGCGTGGGCTTACGCCGCCCGAGGCGGAACTTGAACTCGCCACGCATTATACAAATTTTGACGACCAAAAAATAACGACAATATCTAACTTGACGATTAAAAGAAAACGACAATAACTAACTTCATGACAAAACAAATCTATTTTTGCCGCCCCCCAAATCTGTTTTTAGCGCCCCTCAAAATGTGCCGCCCGGGGCGGACCGCCCCTCCCCCTCGCTACGCCACTGGGTATAGCTCAAAACTTGAACGTTATGCCAGTCGAATGTATATGAAAAATATAAAAAAAGTAAATTGTCAACATTAGATATAAATCATTATTAAGACCAGTATAATATATAAAACATATAAATAACGATTTTGTGCATCGATTAAACTATCGCGATTCGCTTTCCGTTCCACGTAAGTCTTAAGTTACCGCACATGGGTTTTAAGTATTTTTTTAAATTATCCTTACAAATGCTATAAATAAGATCTACTTTTATTAATATTCAAGGTATAATAATATGTATAAAGGTATATAATATGCACGTATAAAGGTATATAAGCAATAAAAAATGCCCTGAATATATATATCCCCCCTTGCCTTAGATACCTCCTTACTTTCAAAATCTTGCGTAAACTTCCACAGCTTATTATTTTTGCGAATCAAAAAATCCTCAAATTAAATGGTAGATAGATACAGTTACTAGAAAGGATTAGAGCAATATTTACGGAGGTAGTGTTACAGTGCAAAATTTAAAACATAACGAAGATTTGATTTGCTGTCATTCATATCATAAGTAGTAGATTATGTAATTTATTATTGAACACATTTAAATCTTGTATTTCTCATTAAGATCGAACCGTTAAAATGGCATATATTTGTATAAAAGCAGTCCCCGCCTAGTTTCTGCACCAATCTTTTATTGTTTAGTTATATCTCCCATCTGCTTAAGATTTGGAGAAACATTAAATTCACATCCAGTACTAGCAACAATGTCTTCTACAGTTACTCCATCAGCTAATTCCGTTAACGTGAGCCCTTTTTCTTTGTCCACCTCCATTACACACTGGAATAAAAAGTTTATTTTTAACATCCATAATATAAATTAGGTAATAATAAAAAAAACGTGAATTCATTTCAATAGTTGCTTAAGATTCGCCTAAGTTCATGGTTTCCGTAATAATTGTAGTGTAAATGGCTTGATAGATTATAAGATATAAGATATTGTGGGGTATTTTCATATCATAAGGTAGCCCGCAGATTAAACTAAAAAAAAATAATTAATGAAGTAAATTATGTTTATATCTTTTCAGTTCATTCTTTGTTATTTTTTTACTCTCATGTTATGTGTAAGTACTTACGTGTATTTTACATAATTTAATTACATTTTAAAAATATTCATTTAAATAATTCATTGCCCTTCAAACTCTGTATAAAATTACTATACCCAGGCCCTTACTCTTTCTTGACATTTTTTCAATTTATTTGAGTGAAAATTTTTAATAGTTTATAGACTTACCTTCTCTGTTATGATCATATTAACACAATTCTTTCCTGTTATTGGTAATGTGCATTCAGGCATAATTTTGTGGCCCCCATTTTTAGCTGAATGTTCCATAGTAACTACAACTTTTGTTTTTGGGGCCGAAACGAGGTCCATTGCGCCCCCCATTCCTTTCACCATCTTTCCCTGTAGAGAATATTTTAATGATAAGTTCAAATTTAACGAAATGAAATGATGTCTTTATTTTTAGGCCTTGATTCTTTATTTATAGGCCTATGGGGGCACTTACAAATTGTCATTTCCATGTTTTTCCTTACACTACCACCGGATCGTGATGACCTCAACTGAGAAGATGCAGCAAGAAACTCAGCGGGTTTGTCATTTTTTTTGCAATACTTTGTATTTTTTTAACCATCTTGTTTATTACATGGGCAATAAAAAGCTAGCTTCAGGATGTTGCCCTACACATGGGGTATGTTTAGCAAGATACAATATACACTCCAGATATATATAGATTTAGATATACATGTTTAGCTATGTTATATGATGTTTATGACATTTCACTTACGGGGATCATCCAATTAGCTAAGTCTCCATACTGCGACACCTGCATGGCCCCCAGTATAGTAAGGTCTATGTGTCCTCCACGAATCATAGCAAAACTGTCGTCAGAAGAGAAGAATGCTCCACCTTAGTAAATAAAAACCAATTTTAAAACGTGGACCGTTATGAACAAATAGAATACTAAATTTTCCTTATATCACGTGCCACTTGCATCCTATCATTTCAAATAAACACACACACATCCCAAAAAGACTACAACAAATTGGTTTATGTGCATGTGGCACATGATGTGAATGAACACCCACAGGACAGAAAAAGCCTACAATTACTTTTGCTGTTATGCGTTTCCTGTATTCTCTACCTGTGCCGATATTATAAATCTGAAGTTTGTTTGGTTAAATGCGCTAATCTCAGGAACTACTCGTTCGAATTAAAAAAATATTTTTGTGTTTGTCCATTTATTGAGGAACGCTGTATATTGTAGGATAACAACACGCTGTTTGTTAGTTTGTATTATTTCATATAAGTGAAACTGCAGAGCACAGCTAATATATAAGAAGAATACTTACTTAAGAATAATTATTGGTATGAATAAATTGAATGTTCAACATGCGTGCACAGGAATACTTAAAATTGTTAGCTCACCTGGCAATATAGTAACTGTCTCCTTTCCAGCATTAACCAAATCTGGATCAACATTATCTTCAGTGGGAAAAGGTCCAAGCCCCAAAATACCGTTTTCAGATTGCAGTGAAACTTTCATATTACTTGGTATATAATTACTTGCCAGCATAGGAATACCTGGAAGAAAATTATTATATGTAATTTTTTTTTGTCTAATTTGTTTTACTCTTATACATGGAATATGACAATGAAAAAGAAACAAACATACCAATTCCAAGATTAGCAAACATCCCATCTTTGAATTCCAAAGCAGCTCGTTTAATAATCCTTTCCCTTAATGAATCAGATTTCTTCTCCTTTTGTTGTACTTCTGTCTTAGTAATAGTTCTTCTTTCAATCCGCTTTTCGAATTTCTCACCTAAAATAACTCTATCCACATAAATGGATGGAATGTGCACTGAATCGGGACCAATTTCATCAACAATCTCTTCTACTTCGGCTATCGTAATTCTGGCGGCTTTACACATAGTTGGATTAAAATTACGCGCTGTTTTTCTGAATAACAAGTTTCCATATTTGTCAGCTCTCCAGGCCTTAATTAAGGCGAAGTCACCTGTAATGGCTTCTTCCATAACATAATGTTGTCCATTGAACTCTTTAACATTGCGAGGAGAACTGGCTATAGCAATCTATAAATATAAACTGAATTAGATTATTTTAATTGGGCAACTATTATTAAATATAACTTTGTGTTATCGATGAAACAACAGTCTTTTTTTATAAACAATAAGCAAACCCCTTGATGGTAAGTGGTTACAGCTCCCCACAGGCAACTGTGATCAACCCCAAATATGCTTTCAAGTTTTAACTGATGTTAAACATAGATGTATTTCTAACCCTGAGTATTAATTAACTAGAAATCCAGGAAACATTGACTTCAGTATCATTTTCATAAAGCTACGAGGTTCAATGTTGAGCATTAATGACAAATAAGATAGGCTTATTAATTAGGCTACGAAATTTTGTTACAAACTGTAGTAAAACTTGTTTAAAGTTAATGCTTGCAGCAGCAAGGGATTGTATCCTAACCTAACCCTTGCGTACGTTAGAATAGTTGAATCATCATCATTAAAAATCATCGTTCAAAAATCAAGAACACATTTGGTTTTTTCAACAGGGAATTGATCTATTTGACAATACAATAGTTTGTTAATAGTTTTCACTAACCTTTCCATCTTTTGCATATTTGATTGGTGCACCACCCTCATGTATTAAGGTGCCATAACCAGTGGGTGTATAGAAGGCAGGTATGCCTGCACCACCTGCTCTGATTCTCTCAGATAATGTACCTTGAGGAATCAACTCCACCTTGAAATAAATTGTATGACAATATCAATGAAATATAAATATAATGGGTTTCGGATTCTATCCCCGGCCAAACACACATATGAATGATGAATTCAAATTTCTGTGCTGGGTCTGGATGTTGGTGCATTCATCTTTGTATGTGCCCATGGCACCACAACACATGAGAATATCCTAGTATGGGGCTATGAATTTAGAAAGAATGATTTTCAGAAAAGGCATTATTATGTTTTAGAACATATAATGTAACACTTTTCTATTTATTGGCTATAAGCAAATTAATCAAACATTTACCCCAAATATGTCATAAATAGTAAGAAATATTTTAAGATTTTATTTATTTATTTATATTTGGGAAACATACAAAATTGTGCTACAGATAACATAGTTCAGTAATATAATAACTTATCAGCAAAGTATTTAAGTTAAATAAAAACATTCTACAATAATGCAAGTATAATTACCTCCAATTCTCCACTTAGATATTGTCTTTCAAATTCTGCATTTTCCCCAACATAAGAGGATATCATTCTCTTCACCTGTTTATTTTGAAGCAGGATTCCCAAGCCAAAATTTTCCACTCCTGCAGATTGATCACGTTTTAATTACAGTTTGTTATGAAAATTTTAAGCAATTCCGTTAAGATTTGCTCTAGTGTGAGTAATAACAGCCTAGTATTTTGAAGGATTCTGTACCCAAGGGGTAACAAACAACGGAATCCTATTACTATGACTCTGCTGTCCGTCTGTCGGTCACCAGACAGTTTAAACATTCACAGATGATGTATTTCTGTTGCCGCTACAACAACAAATACTTAAACCGAACAAAACAAATTTAAATAGGCTCTCATACAACAAATGTAATTTTTTGTTTGATATTAATAACGACAACAACAATAAAGGTTTGTAATAGTCATCACAGGATATTTAGTTATATATTCACTTTGAAAATAAATAGTGAAAACAAAATAAAATAAATATTTAAGAAATTAATTACATACATCTGGCCTTTAAATTCTTACAGAAAAAAGAAGTCACTACAAAGCTGACAATGATAAATCAGTAAAATAATAATTAAACCAACCTGCATTATTGGAGACAACAGTAAGATCGGATACTTTTTTATTATGTAGTGCTTGAATAAGGTTCTCGGGGATCCCACACAAACCAAAGCCACCAACGAGAATTTTCGATCCATCACCAATGTCTTTGACTGCTTCATTTACATTATCAAAAATTTTATTACTCTTCTTCACTGTGCTGTATGATGCATTTGACAATATCCTTAAATAGTTCGCCTAGATGCACAGAAATTGTTTCTGTCTAAATAATTACGGTTATGATATGACAAAATAAATAACTTATATTATTTTTATTTATTTTTTATTTATAACAGACTTTAGCAGAGACAATCAGAAAAGCTTATCAGCATAACAGCAACAGCTGCCACTGTCAAAATTAGGCATGTCATAAATAATCGATTATTTGTTATCTGATCACAAATTCAATGTTCCCTAAGCCTAACTTTAGACTGTATATAGCATCATTATAATATAGATACGATTGCAAGTTGGTCAAATTATAGACATATGATTCGATCCTTAAAATCGACCACCGAAAATATCGATACGTCGATAATTGAATACTCTCGCAAAATATTGAAAATATTTATTTTTGCCGATAAATTGAAAACTAATAATTTTGATAACATTTTCTTATTCTTACCCCGACTTAGGTATACATGTATTGAAATATGAAATTACCCAACGATACATTATTATATTTTTTCTCGATGTGACAATATCGTATCAGTGGATATATCGTTAATTACTGTATATTCCTAAGTACACTTCACTACATAACGCTAAGTTTATAAGTTAGTATCCAAATATTTTGGGAACTTAATACACATAACCATACTTTAAAATAATTTCACTTAATATTTTCAAATGTACAATTTACGAAATAAGGTTTTTCTTACCTTTGATACATTATAGATCTTTAATTTTGATGGAAAGGCCGCTTGAAATCTTAAAAGTCCTCGTGTTAATCCAGCCATGATGTAAATACGCTCAGGTACGATAAACTACAATCAACATACACTGTCGGATTAGCCGGGTCGGGCATAAGCAAAGAATAAAACTTAGAATAATTTACAAAATGTAGATTACGTAGCACATTTACAATATTGTGCACAGACTGTTGGACACCCTTTACTGTCACTGAGGCCCGATAAAATGATAAGGACTTAAAATCTGTTGTTTACGTAGCTATAGACTGTCGTATCGCGAATTCAAAGTTATTTATAAAATATGGAACATACAAGGTTAGCAGAAGGGAGCGCACGCCAGCATACTAGTTTTATTACGTCGTACTGTAGGTACCTGTTTATGTAAAATAATAAACCTCTTACTCCGCGTGTTTAAATCAATAGTTTAGTTTATTCTGAACAACATTCTATAGCTGAAATATTTGAGTTATACCCTTTTGATTGTTGACTCTAATTTTTAATTTCTTCGTGAGTTCGATGCCGAAGTAGACCAAAAAAAAACTTGTAGTTTTAATGAAATAAAACAGCATTGTGGTGTTATCAGAGGAGCTAATATTTATTTTTTCATTTATTTTAACGATAAAAATGTATTTAATTTGTCTCGTACTTTCCTAAGTTCTCCAGTTAAAAACATGTTTTAAAAACTTTATTTCAGAGAACCAATCTTTCTTTTTACGCTCGCTAGCATCTACTTGTTAAAATTTAGCATCATATAAACTTACATAACATACAGTCATAGTTTTTAGGCTCATTACTAAATAATAATAAGAAAAATAAAAGACAAAGTAGGTTAATGTTTTTCGAGCGTAAGTATGTATGTTTGTTTGTATGTATGCCCATTTCTTTGGCACGCGCTACAGCTTAAACGGCTTGACGGAATGTGAATTGTGAAGTATGACATATAATTAGAATCGTCGCAGTTTGCAGAGTGACATAGGCTATATAATTTAAAAAATGGCGCGTGGAAATAGGGGAAAGGGGGGGGGACATTTTTTTCTATTACGACAATATGGGTATCAAATGAAAGCTAGTAAATAGACCAATCTAAAGTATATTATAATACTTTTACTTGACTATTTTGACAAAACTCATATACGCGTTAAATTAAATATCATTATGAGTAAACATTTCGTTTTAAGCCGTCAGGGTTTTTGTTTTAATGTTTTAACAATGTTACTCGTTTACGCAGTACATTTTTTAAAAGTACCTAACTAAAATGCATGTACTTTCTGATCGGTAGGTACATTAACATATTCTATGATCCATGACGAAATATTTCTCTAATCGGTTAGTTTTTATTGTATGTCACCTTTTTATACATCATGGAAATTTTAATAAATAGACTGGGATTCCAGTTAGGTACCTACTAATATTTCAGTGATATCGTCGTCGATTAAACATAATAATTTATTTCATGTGCATCATCTGCATATTTACTCGCATCGTATTAATATTTATAAGTTAATAAAAACCACAGTAATCCCATATTTATGCAGATATGTTGTAAATAATACTTATGTATACTGGAAGTTTGTCGTTGTAGTTCCGGGACGAGAATAGGGCTACGGTATCCCCTGCCTGTCATAAGAGGCGACTAAAAGGGGGCTTCCGCGGTTGCGACTGGTAAGAATGGGAGCTCGAGCTGCCCAGCCAAGCAACCCCGGGAAGGACGACGAAATGTGTGGTTGCATGCCGTCGTAAGGACCTGAAGGCATGGTGAGCGTAAATGCCCACCTGGAAAGAGCCCCAAAGGGGCATCGCGCCCGGAAGACTCTGCTTGTGTACCGTTGGAGATCCCGGAATCCTCCACACAGCGCTGAGAATGGCCACCAGGGGGTTTTTAACCCGGCGTCGCTCCCACGGCGTTGGGTACCTTTTGAAGGTTTCCCCCTCGGAAAAAAAAATGAAAAAGTAAGAAGTTAATACACTCCAGTGGCCCCAACAGCATGCCACTGGAGCTAGTCAAAGAGATTTTACCACATTTCATCCTCTAAACACATTTACAATACTAAGAGGGCAAAGTACAGTTACGATAGCAACAAGACTATATGTTTTAAAAATAACGTTATTAGGGGTCATCGATCAATTACATCACACGTTAAGGTGAGGGGGGGTCGTTGAAGTGTGATATGTGGCAACGGGGAGGGAGTAGAGCTAAATTTCGTGACGTCACATTTTTTAAAATATCTATGTGAACAATAAATTACAAAGTACTACATAAATACTACAATAAAATACTTTTTTATTTTATTTTTGTTGCATAATAATGTAAATGTAAATAATATAATTTCGGAACTGCTGTTCTAATTTCAAAATATCCTTGACTAAGATTACGAAATGTATGACATCACACTACGGAGCGGAGAAGTCTTACAAATGTGACCATCTGTGACAAGGATGGGGAGGAGGGGTCAGGAGAAAACTTATAGGAAAATTGATTTTGATTATATAGGCTGA
The DNA here is from genome assembly GCA_018249875.1 of Cecropterus toxeus. Taxonomy (NCBI): domain Eukaryota; kingdom Metazoa; phylum Arthropoda; class Insecta; order Lepidoptera; family Hesperiidae; genus Cecropterus; species Cecropterus toxeus. Next base: position 12,701 of record DWNE01000733.1, on the reverse strand, counting down.
ACCAGTCTCAGTTAGCAATCAGACTGTGTTTTAAATGAGGTCATAAGTTCAATCTACATGCGCGTATATCCTTTAAATATTAACCTCTACGTAAAAACTATTACGAATGAGCATACCATTGAGTAAACGGAAATATTTTTTGTACGATCGATAACCCATGGTCTGTAGTCCACGAGTGTTTAGGCAGTCTGCCACTGTACTTTTAAAAGAATCCAAGCTCGGCTTTCGCTCAGATTCACGAAAAACACCTAAATGTCGAGTATCACATGAAAACCGACGGAGAAATAATCAGGAAGTCCATCAATATTAAAGTGACACATATATGGTATGGACGGAAATGCATTTGGACGAGCAAACTGACCTAATATAAATAAATGACAATGTAACTGCTCCAAAATTACATAATGAGATTTTGAAATTCGTAGGGCAGCCTTAATGAAAAAAATAATGTGTCCAAATTTTTAACTTATGCGTAATAAGGCCCGCATATGTCTTCAGAAGTGTTGTGTTATCTCTACATAGTATAATGTGGCGTCACTCGACTGACCTATACAGACAGCCTTACACTACATTTATATCAATAAAGTGTAGATAACACATAATTATAATATTAATAGAGCATGCCGCTAAAAACTAATAATGTTAGGTTTGCTTTTTACTAAATAGGTATATTTTAAAGCATAAGGTTCTATGTTCAACTGTATATTTATATTAAATAACAACTATATTCATTTCTTAAATGTTCTTTATTAACTCTAGAGACTGTACATCGTACATCAAAGGCACTCATTCGTTCTAGGTATCCATAATACCTATTACTGACATTAGATAATTAAATATAAATTATTTTTATTACTTATTAATAACATAGATTTGTATTGTAATGGTTGCAAGTTAAGTACAAAGAAGCTATCAGTAAATACATAACAGATAAAATCCAATATCCATTTTTATGTCTTATAAATTTATAGAACGAATACAACAAATTGTTGGATTTGCTACCTACAATAATAGGTTCGGCAACTTTATTCAAAAAATCCGACAGATACCAGACAGATACCATTTTTTTTTTATTTAAGGCTACAATTCCGACAACACTAATATTGACATGATATATAATAATGAGGCACTTTATTCGCACGGAAATAGCTTGTTATAACCAGTAGATATTCGTCTTCTTATCGACAAGAACATGATATTGTAATAAATGTGCTAATCAAGTATCTGCACAATCTGTGGTTTAGTATTATTTAGAGTGTCCGTCTGTACCTGAATGAATAACAATTAAATTACAGATATATTTCAAAAACTTTGTTAGTTGCAAAGTATTTAACAACGGCAATTTGCAAAGTACCAAACATATATGATGCATAAAACTTTTAGATTGTTTATAAAAGATAAAAATTATCTTGATAATATGTAGATAAAAGGCACCTTGGTAATTAAGGCATTCTACTTAGGTATGTACACCGATCAAAAAAGTTTAGTAGCACTTAATTATATAGCAATAATTTTATTTTAATCAAGAAATATAACGGGTTGTATTTAACGCATCTTATGTGTTAACGTATCTTATCATTCGGTAGGTCCCTCAGTTCAATCAGGCCAAAAGTATTCTCCAAAACGCTATTCCAAGCGTATTGAAGTTGGAATGTAACCGTTAGTAACCTATCATCATTACTTGATTTTTAAAAGTAAGAAGCATTATCCGACAATAGACTATAAAAATGATTCTTAATCACGAAGCCGAAAATCACTCATCATTTCATTCACCGAACTCCGGCAAACAATATTACTTAACTTTGGTTAAGATTAAGAACGACTCAAAATATTTATAATATAATGATATATCTTGTGTCCGATCGAATCTTCAGCTTCGACCACCTACGGCAAAAAAAACACCTTCGGCAAAACCTTTGGCTTCGTCCAAAATGCCGAAGGGCATGTCAAAGGTAAGGACCGAAGATTTTGCCGAAGCCGAAGGTTTCTAGAAAGCGCCAAAATTGATGGAACGACTACGACTCTGCGATGGAGAAGTTGAATCTCAGGGGACACACTCCAGTGCGGATTTGGGTCGCCAGTTGTGTTTGAAATACATATTATTCAAAATGTGACACGTAGCTAAGGGTTTGTATAGGTATTGATACATTTCGATTTATAGCTATATATCTTTAAGCTAGTCTACTGTGACGTAGTCACTACAGGTATTATTATCATTTTTATTATGTTTAAAGTCGAAAAAAATCCTCCTTTAAGTGCTTAAATGGGGATATTTTATACCAATGGTTGCAAAAATCAAGAATTTGATACACTGGAACATATATTTATGTAATGAAAAAATAAATATTTTTGACTAATTAATATACGTGACTTATGTTAATTTTTAGTTAATTTCCGATGATGTTTAAGTTATACAAAACATTTTTTATTTGTTTTGCAAATAGTTAATACAATAATTTTAATCATAGGTATATAAATCACACAAAAATATTTATTTTCTATGACATGAACATAGTCTTCGTTTGCGGACGTTATAAACTATATTGACAGACATTAATTTACAAAATAATCTTATTTTATAATTTCCAGTCTGTTTAATTTTTTCTCTCTTACCAAACAATGCTAAAGTTGTACTCGTTTATTTGTAAATATTTTCTAATTATGCAAAATGGAACAATATTCTTTATAAAATAGTCATAAGTATTTTATCGTCAAGGAATGCAACATATCATGGATTAAAGACTAAAATAATTAAGAAAAGAATCGCAAATTAAAAAAGAATATATAATGGACAAGTATGTCATAACGTTACCATATAAAAATATATTTATCATGTACCTATACAGAAAACATAAATACACTGAACGAAAAAAAAAAATGCTGTATGTATAATGTACTCCCATTTAACTAAGGTACGTGTTTTGGCGGATATATTTTGTACTTAATTACTGCTTGATCTATTTTTAAAATTTGTTTCAATTATTATAAATAATGTATTTTTGTAAATATACCTATATCTATCCTTAGTGCGGATTTAATTTAATATCATCTTCAATCACTTTTACACTTATATCACTGTAACGATCATTTTACTGACTTAGCAATATTAACCTTACGTTGTAATACAATTTAAACCTATTTGAAATAAATATTATAAGATACAAAACATACCTTTGGTTGGTAATAGTACCACGCCCGTAAACGGGATTTTGATTCCACATTGAGAATACCGCTTTATATTTATAACTTCGCTTACACGCACTTATAAAAATACGAATAAGTAGGAAAACTTGGAATATTAATATTGCTATTAATATGCCATTAATATTACAAGTTTTCCAATTCAAATACAATTTAATTACAAAAAAAACTAATTAATACTTAAATATATAATTTAATAAATTTGTTGTTTCTAATAATAAATGCTTAAGCAAAATTTCTAAATATTGTACGTATTCATTTAATAATTATCGTCAATGTACAAAAGCATCAATATTGAATTATAAGCAGTTCTGTAAGTCACACAATCGAGTCTAATGGAATGGACCTAAATGTAGGTTTCAATATATTCATTATTTCAACAATAACAATATTTAAAACTTGCATTTTGTTCCCTACTTGAATGGTACTGCTATTCAGTATAATAAAGGAAAATAAAGTGCCAGGATGTTTAATATTATGAAACAAACTACTCCATGAAGAGCAATTTCGAATTTCGTTCTGGAGGTACCAAAAATAGTACGGTATCGTAACCGATTAACTGAAGTGTAATTGTCAAAGTGTTACCTAAGTTAATCTGGTACGGAAGGATTTCCACAATATTTTTTGGACAATTAGTTGGCAAATAATCGACGTAGCGTCACAGCTCGAGTTCTGTTCCATAAATTCCTTAGAATATATCTATATCTTTTTATACTATTTTAAACACAGTAAAAATATACAGGATTTTTTCGTCACTCGTAACAAGCCTTCTCTAAATATCCGAAATTGGGGGATGTTAACATTCAAAGTTCATTCAGAGTTCATGCAAGTTCAAAAAGGGGGAAAAATAATTATGTAGGTATGTAGGTGCTTCATTGAGTCATAAAAACTATTCGAATATTGTACTCATTCATTGACTCTTCATTTCATTCATTCATTTGTTAAGGCTTGATGCTTGGTTTGTATTTTAATACAATTCTAATTTAACGTGCCTAAATGCTCCATACTTAATGAAAAATTATATAAATTTCATGATGTATAATTATATGTTCATATAAATCAAATTAGTACATTGTACTCCGGGTATTAACAATAAAATTTTATGTATTTCTAAATATATTTTCAAAATGCTAACGATGCTGTTAACAAACGATGATTTACATTTTCCAGTTCAGACTCTGTCTATCGTCCAACGCTATTTGTTGTTTCCATAGCGATCTCGTCGTTCCTATCCTTTACCTACAATAACTAAAGACTAACAATAAATAATTTAACTAAGTCTTCCAGATCTGGCATCGGTGATGACGCCCCAAAGTTCGATAATAAACTCATCAGTGAAACCAAAATCTTGCAAATCACTATTATCAATGGCTTCAGCAAGTTGCATCGAGTTGGCTTTGCCGTCAGCAAGATCCCACATTTGCGTCGCCAATTCAGTGTCGTTGATGCCCATAAATGACTCCAGTAAATTGTTGATTTTTTCTATACCCACTTTCGATTTTTCGTCGTGCTGGAAAGAATAAATGTCATTTTTAGTACATTGTACAATATGTTTAGTGATCAAATTACAATTACCTGACTTGTGGGTATCGATCCCTAAATTTATCGGGCTATTAATGCGTTTAACCATAGCGATCCTGAATTAAACATTCGACTATGATAATTGTAGTAGGTAAGTGATTTTATTGATGGTATTTAATTTGATTTGATGATGATTGATTGTAAAAATAGGAGGAGGTTATCGATTTTTTCATGCAATAAAAGGGGTTAAAGAGGGTTCTCAAAATAAATCACTTACATCACATATACTTAATTAAATTAAATGACTGGGAAGTTAAATTGGTGATTCGAGACAAATAAATTTAATATTAAAAAAAAACAAACAAAATACCTCGTTTTCTATAGTAGCTTGACCGTTCGCTTTGAATCGAAGGGTTTCCTTGCCGGATCCATAGTTTTGTTTCCTTCCGGACCTGGCACCACTTGATTTCGGCCCGATGCTACCGAACCCACTTTTAAGTGGTTCGACAAGTCTTATAGTAAACGTTGTTCCTTTTGGAATTTCCTTTAATTTTTTTGCTACTTCGTAATGCCTTTTTCCAATCATATTTTCACCGTCTAGTTTCTCGATGTGATCTCCAACCTGGAAATGAAAGCAGCAAATGAACAAACATAACAGTTAATTTCCTGTTGAAATCTTAACAAGGGGAATGACCGGACGGACCGGACTAATTGAGTTAGTGACATGTTAAGAATGATTCACATATAAAATTTTTACCTCTATGTGTTGTATCCTTGACACTATGGAACCTTCCTTTATTCTTTTTATAAAAGAATATCCAGCCCCGTTGTCTGTAATCGTTAAGCCTAAAGCATCCTCCGTTTTGACAATTTCTATTTCTTTGGGTCGCCCTTTCCTATGTGCGAATATGAAGTCTTCTAGTCCTATTTGTCCACCGAGAAGCTTTTTCATATCCACTTTGTGAGTATTTAATGTGCAGAACAAAATCTGAAACCACAAAAATGCGGGGTTATTCAAGCTGCCGCAAATCGATTTTTTCAACAAGGTCTTCGACACCCCTCGCGTGTCTGATCAACATTATATGCCCTACGCCCTTATTAGGCTGCAGATTTATTTTCAAGGAGTGGTCAACGATACCCATTTAAATGTTATTTATTATCGCTGAATCTGTGCAAATAATTATTAATAAGTCTGTATACGTATAATTAAGTTTACCTGGGTATATTGTAGCCTCAAATAAACAATATCAATAACTTAGTAACATATAGTTAATCTCTATAACAATAACACTAGAAGCCCTTGAATAAATTACATTAAATAGTATGGGTATAACAATATGAATTCGCGTCCTTAAAATCTCGAAGTATCTTTTGGATTAAACATACCCTATCCCTATAAAATTTTGAAGTCTTCTTCATGATAGTGTCAAAATAAATTTTACCATTCATTTCTACGATTAATTCATAAAAAATACCAGACAAAATAATTTCTAATATTAAGCAAATAAGTATCTATATACTTAACCTTAGGTAATAACGATTTTAAAATCTCGGAACTCTCCAATCTCAATAAGTAGGTACCTGTTTAGATGGTGATTCAATACCTATCTAATATTATGACAATACAATAATTAGTACCACTTCGCGCATGACGCGTGCTTTGAATAATATAATTACTTTACGTCGTGTTACTATACTCCAACCTAAGACTTAGTTCTAAGTCAAAGCCATTGTCTTTAGATTACAAGGTTTTTATAGAGTATATGAAGTAGATATTGTGAAAAACTTTCCATATCATTATTTATGCTTTATGTCCAATATTCTTTTATATTTTTCATTAAGTAGCCAAGCATAATTAACTATTTTAATTGCAACTTGGCGAATCGTAAACGATCCTCTGATTTGCATTTTTAGTTAAACCAAAATAATCGTGCTTAAATTACAAATAACCGTTTAACTTTTAAAGGTTAAGGAAACAAAATTATTTTTCATATCAAATAGTAATTAAGGAAAACCTTCATCACCTTCATCAGCTTTCCACGTAATGTTTTGTCAACGGAAAAATTATGAATAATTTATTATGAATGATATAATTCTTGTGTATCTACGCAGGTATAGAAAGTCAGTAGTATGACCCAATGAGTTCATGATACACTAAATAAAGTAGATGAATCATGCGCGTACGCAATACCTATAGGATTGTTAAGCGAAGTCCCAAAAGTGATGTATGGCGATAATTAAGCTCGGCTAGTCTCTGAATATTTTTGCCATCCTATGCAGAGGGAGCGGAGCAGGAGTCATTTAGGTAAAAAACAACGTCGAGAGGGAAGACTGGAAAATCCTGTTGGGCTATAAAACTTCGTCATATCTTCTTGTCGACTATACCGCTTAACTTGCGTTTCGATCAGTAAGTCCTAACGGGTATGACTTACTGAGACGACAGTCTGACGAGCTCAAACGTGGACACTAACGATAGGACTGGCCCAAAAGCTTCAAGTCAATCACTAAGCAATGGAGGGATTTGTGCTCGGTGTGCCCCTCAGGAATAAAATACAAAAGGAAAAAATACAATACTTTCTATATGAGGGCTAAAGTCACCGACTCAGCTTAAATTTCCAGAAAGCGGAAATGGCATTGGCCTGGCCACATCTGCCGTACATGCGACAATCGTTAGAATAACATTATTATTAGAGAGGAGACTAGATATGGGTAAAGTTAACGTGGAACGCACTCCTAGTCGGTGGCATAACGATTTGCGCCGGGAAGTAATTGAATGAGATCCTAACATGAAACTAAATGACGGGCCTATATCCAGCCGGCGACATTGGGTGATGACAATAATTTTGAACTCTAGACATATTCTTCACATACCCACCAAAAATAGCAAGTGCTATGTTCGGAAAAACGGATCTGGTCTGAAATATATGCAAAATATAACGTCAGTCCCGCTAAGATCTAATGCATTTATCTTTCATCCCTCAAGATATTCCAGTTTTATACTCTCCATTACCAGTGTAATTACAAGAATATGTTAAACACTCACTACTCTAGTTTGACTCGTACTTGGCCACTTAATTTAAATCTTTTCTATCTATATAATATTGTATGTGCATTGAACAGGTTTTCCCTCTTTTTTCCCTGTGATAACTTTGTATTGCAAATCCGATACAAAGTTATAACTACAAGAGACAGTCTTGTATTTTATGTTATTAACAAGTGGTTTACACATAGTTATGATCTTGAATGCCGTAGTATTCAAGATCGTAAGCAAAATTTTATAGATTCGTCAGGAAGATTTAAACCTCTGTTCCGTATCAAATCACGGTGGTTTGGCTTTTTACCCGACTGCGTTAGAAGGATGATGATGTTTTTTCGAGCGTATGTATGTATGCATGTTTGTTTGTATGTATCTTTTTCTTTGGCATGCGCTACAGCCCAAACGGCTTGACGGATTGTAGCCTTCGATTACTGTTAGTGATCGCGTATGGCATATTATCGTTAAAATCATCTCACTTTTGAAAGTGCCATCTTAAGCTATATATTAAAAGCTTTTTTTTAATATGTTGCCTGGAAAGGGGGGGGGAGCGACGACTTTTTTTACTATTATAACCATATGGGTATCAAATGAAAACTAGTAAATAGACCGATCTAAAAATATATCAATACTTTTTTCTTGACTATCTTGACAAGAACTCATATACCTAAGCGTTAAAATAAATATATATCATTATGGACACAATTTTCCTTTTAAGCCGTCGGGTATTTTGTTTTAATGTTTCTAAAGATGTTACTAAATCCAACTAGTTTCAAAATAAACATTTCCACAAAAAATATTACATCAAATTCAATCATGGTTCAATTCGTACAAATAAAAAAGTATAGCTTCTATGTAGGTGTTTTAGATTATCTGACCCAACATCCGTCACGTATTTAGGTAAGTATGAATAATAATATTGCTGAAGTTGATAATGGTATTACCCGTATCATACTTGTACATGTACAGTATACCAGTACTATGTATTTATTACATTACGTTCAAAATAATAGACGTGATCAAAAAATAGTTTAAAGTAGGTACTAGGTAGGTAGGTCATTAGGTAAAGTTATTAGTTAGAAATGATAATATAACACAGTGTGTATTTTATACGCGTCTTTTGTATTTTTAATAATACATAAAAATTATATTATTGTATTTCATATAAAATTTATTTTTACATTTATAAAAAAAAACATATGGGGGCTTCCAGTTAATAAACATACGTGATATTTTTAACGATTTTATTGATAAGGGTACGCAACCCCTCGTGCGTGAGTCTAACTCGCACTTGGCAGTTTTTTTTATTTTAATGCCACTTTTTAATTAACCTCTAATATAAAGTTCGCTATATCAGATGTAAGATCGTGCAAAGGTACTCGATAGATAAATAAATAATAATAGCAAAAAAGGTCATTTGAAAATTAAAAAATATACTTCTTGACAGTTGGTACCTTATCTTTGTTCAGAATCATAGAATCAATAATAAAACAAAATAGGTACGTTCACAAATTGTATTTTTACATAGTACCAAGTGAACGTAAGCCTTAACATTGTAAACGCAGAAAGCACTTAATAAGAAATTGCATGGTGATCCGTGATCTGTAAGGTGCATGTTGTGCTACTATATGGTCGCTTGCCCGCGAGTCAGGTCCTTGACCCACGCACACTGGGTCATCGACGGCATCATACTCGCCGTACAACCGCACTACATACAACTAGCGTTGCCACCTCTCCGGATATGACCCGGAGTCTCCGGGTTGGAACTTTACGTATCCGGGCTCCGGGTTTAGCAACATCTCTGGGGAAAATATTTTCAAAATTCGATCTTAATAATTTATGAAGATGCTATGCCATCAACGACCAAAAAAAAACTACACGCTACGCTATAGCGTGTAGTTTTTTTTGGTCGTCAAGTTAGATATTGTCGTTTTTTTTTTGGTCGTCAAGTTAGATATTGTATGTTTTGTCGTCAAGTTAGATATTGTATTTTTTTGTCGTCAAGTTAGATATTGTCGTTATTTTTTGTCGTCAAATTAGATATTATCGTTTTTTTCTCCGGGTCTACGCTTCCTCAAAGGTGGCAGCCCTACATACAACCAGTGTATCTGCAACGTTTGCTATTCGTATCATACGAGAGCGAGACTGCGCCCCTGGGCCGATCCACTTCCTGGCCACTCAACCATGCGCGCTTCCGCAGTGACACTTTTTGAACCCAGTTACATTAAACGTGTGGCATACGGTTCGAACTCGCAAATGATTTTAAACAGCGAAAGCCAAAACAACGGGCGAAACGACAGTGTAGATGTTAAACCTGACCTAGATTTACGGTCTTCGGTCTCAATACACCTACACCTTAATTGCTAAAGAAATACCAGAAAATCGGCAGTGGCATTTTCGCCAATGACCTTTATCGCTCCCAGCTACACAGTTTTGTTTCAAGGACATTCATTGTCATGCAATATTATACCTCGATAACCATACTAACACAATAGCTTTTTTGTTATTTAGATTATAATTAGTTAACCAGGCAACTAAATGCTCACAGGCTCAACCATTTTACTAACAACATTATTCTGTTGATATTACATTTTATGTGAATGTTTTAATTATTGCTAGCAGGTAGATAAATTTTCTAAACATTAGACAGGAAAGTAATCAATTGCTCAAGGTTTCTTCATTAAAAACCTACAAAACATTGCTCCTAATTTGACACGATTTAACGTTTTAATACACATTGAACTGGTAGGTAGGTAAGTTTCCATTACAGTTGAAAACAAATTCAAGTAATGCAAAAGAAAGATAGCTTTCTTGTTATTGCTGTGACACTAATAATTAATATAAAGAAGTGTTTTCAACTACATACTAACGATTTTTAATAAGTTGTTTTGAAATCAAAGTTAAAAGTCTACCAATCCGAAGTGATTTCAGTGTGACACGGAATGTTGAAGTGAAGTTCTTGTATAAAAATGTTGACAATGTCCGCTCCATGGCCCTATATGTTTTAATCTTTTTGTTTCACACCAATATTCCCCGATTTATTATATTGTTCGCTTTAACAGCCACACCTTTTTTTGTAGCAGGTGTTTATTGCTGACCCCTATGCTATTTAAGGTTGGCCACAAGTGTCCATGAGCGGAAATGTGTTCTTAGGTAAGAGTAGCTGTTCCTTGCCTTTTCCCAGCAGGCAGATTATCACTGAAAACGTAAATCTGCAAATTACGGTCTATTTCTCCCACTGATACAAAAAGTACTAGTAAAGCGAAGTTTAACTTTAGTCGTTTAATATTTTTCATGCATTGAAGACGGAAGCAAATACAGCTATCTGTATTCTGTATTGAATTATAATATGACTGTTAGTATGACGTTTCCTGGATCAATGACTAAGTATGTTGGTATATGTAGCAGTGCTGATAAATAATTATACCTACTTGTAACTTTAAGGAGTGCTTTAAAGTACGCAAATGTTGATGTGATTCACATGGACCTTTACATATTTCATTTCAGTTCTTATGGTCCCGGATTATCGACATACATACATATTTATAAATTTCAAATATTCCATCTGTATAGTAAGTTGTACGTAAAGGTAGTAGGGTAGGTTGTAAGTGGTATTAAGTTAAGTATATGGCGATACATAACATATATCCAGTGGGTGTTAGTGACTTCTTACATTTCATTAGTTGGTCTATTTGCTCGTTTAGACCTACTATAATAATTAAACTCCGGTATTTCAAACTGTTGTCTTCTATTTCTTTTTTACAGAATTAGACCTTTAACTTTCGGTTAAAGCTTAAATTATCTATAACGTATGTATACACAGTCTCTGGGAAATATTAAACTTTCCTTTTCAATTTATATCTTACCTGACCTTATTAATCTTTGCGGACATTTTTTTATTACATCATGTTATAATCATATAAAATAGATTAGATAAAACTTATGTATTTTTAAATCATAGACAATTTTAATTTATTTTTAAAAGATAATAAAAATGGAGGTTAAATATATTGATCTATATTTTTATAAATATTCAGAATACATGAGTATGTACTCAAGTTTTTATTAGTATAAAATGAGTAATGTATATAGTTAAACATGTAATTAAGTACCCTAACAGTGATTTAGATAACCTTTTGATAAGATGCAATCAGAACCATCAAGATTAGGTCCTGATTTCTCTATATTGATAGACAACATTTTACCACACAAAATACATGATAAAACCTTTGATTTTTCTAGTAATTTGCCGATTCGATGTATTTTTATTCTAAGTCTCAATATAGTAAATTATGTTTTAACGTTAGCGTGGATCGTGAACTTATAATACCTACTTATTAAAAGCGATATAAGAAACAGGAAGGCCCTTAAATTACTTCAAATTTAATGATAAAACTTTAAAATAACTTATTGTAGAGCCGAGGGCAAACATTTCTTAGATGCCTACCTAATACGTTTATCTTTTTATGTATAGAATCCCGTACCTACATGAATTTTTAATAGACTAGGTAATAATAATCTAATCTTCAACAAAATCGATGAAACAAGAGTCTACCTTGAAATAATAGGCCGGGGCAAAAGTATTTTCGTATTTTGAATGTATTATTAGTTATCAAACCTCTTTGGCTGTACTGAATGCAACTGGCTGGTTAAATACCATTAAATGTTGTCATTCTGAAGATAAATTAAAAAATAATTAAAAAAAAAACCTATTCCCGCGATTTTTCAAGCAAGCAAATTGAACGTATGTTACGAAGAAATTCGTTACATTTTAAAGTTATATTACCAAAGAGGTAAAAATGCAACGAACGCCGCGAATAAAATTTGTGCGATTTACGGACCTAATACGGTATCAATAAGAGTAGCACAAATGTGGTAATTTGCCAGGTGGTAGAACCAATGTAGTTCGACCGGGGAAGTACCACCGCCACACCCATTTCTAGCG